>JAYMSZ010002265.1:0-12342 GCA_036897665.1 Pelargonium citronellum
AACACAAAACAAAAAGAAATGATTCATGAAGGTCAGAACGAGAATGATACATGCAGCCCCCGAAACAGAAACTATTTATATATAAGTAATTGAAGGAAGAAGAAGGAGATCGTTCATCAATGATCTGGATATTCGAACCCATTTTGGAGTTCAAATTAGAGAGAGATATAGAGATAATAGAGAGAGACAGAGGAAAGAGTAAATGAATCAAAGCATACACATCGGGAAATCAACGATCTCCACCAGAGACCGTTCTACTTTCGAAGAAAAATGGGAATCGTCGAAACGTCTGTTGGGTTCAAAGGAAGAGAGAGGTCAGAGGAGGCGAAGATGGGATTGAGAAATGGGATTAGGGTTAGGGAAATCCTAAAAAAAATTATAGTTAAGGTTAAGCGGGCGGGCGGGTTGATCCGTGAGTTGGGTTTATAGACTTTGATTAATTAACGGATTCAATCAGAGCCGGCCGGTTAGAAGCGGTTTAGAGCAGGGTTGTCTGAAGCGGTTAAAATAGCGGACGGATTAAGCGGTTGGATCGAGTAACGAATAATTATGCTCAGCCCTAGTTTAGTCCATGTTAGCTCACTTCCACCGATATGAATTGACCGAAATTTGAACTGTCAATTCTAAATCGGATATAAAAATTTGTACCCAACTACAGCGTATACTAGATTTTTTATTAATCAATTTTCGTAGTTGATTTTACTGTAATTTGTGTCCTTTGATTGTTCAATTTGGTCGCTAGTTCACACAGTTTACTCTAATGATAAGTATTGTTTTTTCTTTTTCGTTATAATTAGATAAAAATTTAGTTTGGTTCCTGAATTTTCGCATATGAATTTAATTTAGTTCATGAACTTTCAATTATAGATTTTTTTTTGCCAGTATCTATATTAAGTTATATGACGTTGAATTTAATATATATTAAATAATTACTTGTATTCACTTATTTTGCTGACGTGATGTATCACGTCAGCATTTCATACAACTAGACTGTCACGTCAACAAAATATTTGAATAAAAATAATTATTTAATATATGTTGAATTTCACATACCAGTTAACACAAAAGTGACGATAATGATTATCTTGGATCTATATTTGAAAATTCATTATTTATTTTAGGTTTATGGAAAGCAATTAAGGATGAAATTGGACTCATAAAAAGTTCAAAATCTAAATTAGAATTTTTATATTATACTTACAATCAGTACACTCCAATTGGACCTAATTAATATTGGTCAGGTCAAGATCCAAAGAATTTGAGATTTCTAGTGACAAAAGTATGTTTCATTGTAATTTGTAACTTTTTATTGTTAATTTTGATCTTACTTTTTCTTATCAGCTGTGGATTTGATGACATCCATCGAAGAAAATCGAAAGAAGGTCGTTATGGCTCGATTGGAGAAAGCTAAAAATATCTGCAGCCAACATGGGGTTGGTTTTTTTAACTATTCGAAAACTTTATTTAGAGTTGACAGTTTCAACGCATATTTAAAATTTGCGCTCAGAGTGGACACAAGTGTATAGTTGTAGTTTCATTTATTAGTTTGAAGCTCAACAACAGTTTGGTTCAGATTGTTGCAGAAATAATGAGCGAGATAGGCGAGGCAGGGGAGATAATATGCGAAGTAGCAGAAAAGCTCAAAATTAGTTTGCTTTTAGTTGGTAGCCACAATCAAGGAGTTATACAAAGGTTGGTCACATTATTTTTTTGAGTTTCTAAATAAGTATTGTGTTTCTCCTAAAATAATATAGGCTTGTCTCTAAGGGTGCTAATATGAAAAGGTACTTGTTGAAACTGCAGGGCGTTTTTGGGAAGCGTTAGCAATTATTGTGTTCACAACGCAAAGTGTCCAGTTCTTGTTGTAAGAAAATAGACGTTAATCTCATAGTTGTGGCGACAGTTGATCGATAAAATGACTAGACTGATAAATTTTATGTTCGTCAAGGTCATGTATGTAATTAAGGATAAAATGCTTCTGTATTCATATGTCTAATATACACAGTACACTACTCTTTGTTCTATAATAGACAAAGTTTGTGTCATGTACGTATAAACTATCAACCTTTGCTATATATTGAATCAACATTTTGTCAAAAAGTTTTTATCGTTTAACTGGAATTCTCGATTTTGGAGTTCAAATGTCGCAATATGAAAAAGAATATGGTCAAATTTCACTTTTAAGTATAATGTCTGGATTCGTTATATTTGGACAAAATTCTAATTATGCGTGTACTAATTGTAAAAGAAGCTATCACATTTCACCAACCAATCATATTGTGAAGTATAAATACTGTGAACTGGCTGTGATGAAAAGCAATATGCACAAACAATAAGTAAACATACATCTTAAAATGCTCATTTTCTACTTACAAACTATATTTTTGGTAGCCCACATTTATATTTATCTCCTTTTTTCACTGCTACATTTGAAAGTTGAAACTAAAAAGTGATTTCTAAGGATTTATTATTTTTATTTTATTTCTATGTATTTGGATAATGATATTAAATAGAAGACATGAGAAGTGAATCAATATAATTCTTTTATTTGGCAATTCAATGTATAACCAAAACCATACCATCTAACGAAAAATAAAAAGATATTCGTATGGAATAACCTAATCTTTACTCATTCAATAATATGACAAAACTACTTTCATATATAAATATGAAAGTGACAACACCTAATGTTTTTTATCATAAATTTAGAGTTATCCACATCTCTCCTGTTATGAAAATGACTCATCAAAGATATCTTACAAAATTAGAAGAAAAAGAATAATGTTATATTGTGATGTCTTAACTGCTCGTTTTGTTATAGACTGGTACTCAATTTAATTTTTTGTTTCAATTTCGTCTTCAAATTATTTATATAATTTCAAGTTGGCCTCAAATTATATTATTTTGTGTTAAATTAGTCCAATATACCACGGTTCCATCAAATTAGGTTGACGTGTCAATTTAAAATAAATAGTTTTGTATATTAACGTGGCATTCGCGTGACGTTTAACTTATCTAAATTTACGATTAATGTCATTTTGAAACAAATTTATATAAACGAGGAACCAAATTCAATAAAATGGATGTGTCGATCACTTCCCTCAATTATACAGTTTTATGGGCATCAGTATTGGACCAATTCGAAAACAAAATAATAGAATTTTAGAAAAATATGAATGATTTGGGTACCAAACTGAAATAAAAATAAAAATCGAGTACTATTTCAAAACAAAACTATAGTTGAGAGGGCAAAATGGAATAATTTTTTAGTTTCTTTTATAAAATATAAATAAAATCAATCTCCAACCTTGAATGGTTGTTTTGACCTTCATCAAATTGCCTCCACTTTTCAACTACCAAAACTCTCCAATAGTAGAATGACACAAAACACACACATCCATAACTTTCTAGAGCTCTTGAAGAAACCTAAAGACTCTTTAAATTTTTACAAATTTTGTGCTTTTGAGCCCTAAAAATGGCACAAAAGAAGGTGATGGTGGTAATAGATGAGAGTGAGTGTAGTCACTATGCTCTCATATGGGTTCTTGAAAATCTCAAGAAAACTATTGAAAAATCACCTCTTGCGATTTTCATGGCTCAGTCCAATCCCAACCATAACATCACTTTTGCTGCTTCTCTTGGCTCTGCTCGCGTGTACTGCGCTCTCGCTTCCAGTTAAGTTTGACGCAAAACGTTTATTTTGAGACAAAAAAAAAGTAACGATTTTTTATTTGCTTGGAAACTGAGAATTACTGTGTTTTTTTTTTTTCGGAATTATAGGTCCAATTGTGGATTCTTTGAAGGAGAATCAAGCAAAGCTCACAAATGCTCTCTTGGAGAAAGCTAAGGCCATTTGTGCTAGCCGAGGGGTATGCATTACACTTATTATGAATTTTGGGGCAAATTGTATATAAATGCTCAATTCTTAGCCTCATATGTAAATAGTTTTCTTTATTTTTTTTCTTGATTACTAATTTTTATACTAAAATTTACATTCTGACTGAAATTGTTGGGGACTTTAAAAGTAAAATGGATATTTTAAAAGAATAGTATATTAATATCATGTGTTTTACATTTGATGTGAGAGAAGAATAATTAGAGAATTTAGTTACATCTGACTGCCCCAAGAAATTAAAAATAGAAGTATATGGAGTTAATTGTCATGAGAAAATATAGTGAGCTATTTGTATATATATAAAAATTAAGTACGAGATGTTTATCTGCAATTTACTCTTTTATTTATCTCCCTTAATTTGGTAACAAGTAGGCTTCTTGGTATCTAAATAATGCTAATTTTACATAATGTTCCAATAATTTGACAGAAACATAAAACTAATATATATTAGTGGAAGTGGTTTTTAAACTATTTTAATTAGGTTGAAGAAGAAAATAAACTAACGCTCCCCAAGTTTGACCCATTAGATCGGTTTGATCATTGAAGTAGCACGATTTTACCGAGTTTGACGAAATTATAAAAGGCTGGATTAATTTTGAATATATTAAAATTTTATTGATCTTTTTAGTTCTGACCTGACATCATATGAAAATATAATTAATTTATATAATTTCTTGATTTGATAGGTAATTGCAGAAACAATTACAGATATGGGAGATCCAAAAACTGCCATTTGCAAAGCAATTCAACAGCACAATGTCAATATGGTTATTATAGGAGACGGTGGAGATGGAAAAATTAAAAGGTCATTTCTCAAATTCCCTAATCTTTTTTATTATATATATATTCAGGGTTGTTCAAAATTGGGTCCTTCCAAATACTATTGTGTTTATTTTGATTTTGGTCCTGTTGGATTCAAATATAGTTTTTTGTTTTTTCCTCTCAACTATTTTGTTATTATTTTCACTCCAATTTTATGTATTTTTTGTGTTGAAAACTTCACTTAGGAAATACATTTCAGTTCGATATGTTAGATTGGAACTGACCGGATCCACAAGAACCGGACCAAAGACCATAAATTATGTTTAACTATGGACTGGGACCAAATTTTAATAATAAAAATTAAATATTAATATTAAGAGAAAATTAAGACGAAAAACGGAGTGAATTGGGTGACTAATACTGAAGTGGATGGTACAAAAAATAATAAAAACAATTATTAATTATTAAAAAATAAAATTATTATCCGGTCCAGAGTTCGGACTAGTTTTGGACCATAACCGAACCAAATCAAGTGAATGTGGGAAGGACCGGATTGAAGACCACTAACTCGGTTTGATCCGTTCCATTTTCTATGTCTGGACCGTAAAATGGACAACCTAGCTCGATCAATCCAGTCCAGACATCCGATCTTTTGGGTTGGACCGACATACCGATCTTCAGTCCAGTCCGATTAAGTTTTGCATCAATCAACACCCTAGTTGCATTTTCTCTCCAAAACCTAATGAGTTGGGTCGTTTTGTAATTACATTATTAGTAACTAACTAATCACAATTTCTTATTATGCAGGGCACTTATGGGAAGTGTCAGCAACTACTGTGTCCAAAATGCAAAATGTCCGGTTCTTGTTGTGAAGAAACCTTAAAAGGAATAAGGTTGCATGTATAAATATGTTGGAAACTAGGGTCTATATCTTAAATTTTGTGTGTAATCTTTAGTGAAATGTATATATTTTCGTATCGAAATCTTGATGGAATGTGAGGAAGAAGAAAAACTAGTGTGTTGGTTTGGCCTTTTATATTGTAATTTTCTAAAATGTATATGGATTAAAGACTAAATTGAATATATTTATTTTGATTTCGAGTTGATCCAGACGGGACTAACAGAAACATGGAATAGGGACATCATCTGAATTTTGATTAACACACTGAGTGTAATTTGGAATTCGACTAAGACATATTGGGCTAAGCGGTTTAAGCAATTTGAATTTTTTTTTTTTTTTGAGGTTTTGAGTTTTAGTCTCCTTGTCGATAGTATGAGATTAGATTTTGAGTTAAAATGTAAGAGCTACTCCTGATGTGTAGATAAAAAAAATTGAAATTTGGATTGAAAAGGCAAAATCCATAACAATACATTTAAGTGTGTACATAGATTCAGGTGTACATTGTCAGCTCTAAATTTTATGATAAAATAATGAGTATTAATCGTATATTTATTTCAAATATATTGGGGTTAATTAATTCTACACTCATTGGACTTGTATGGATTATAGAGTTGACCTTCAGTTCATAATTTTTATTGTTTTTAATCATGGACATGCAATATTTTACAGTTACATTCATTTTACATGTTATAACCGGTTACCACCTTCACATCAGCTGTCTCCTCCACGTAGATATGTCATGTCACCACTGCTTGCCACGTTGGATTTTCAACCCAGATAAGAAAACAGAGCATTTTGTTACTGTATCATTGACGAAGATCTCCAGCTCGATCGATTGGTGCATTAAGGTTTGGGGAGAGATAGTGGTGACGGGTGAAGGAGGCACAATTTGATTGTAATGTTAATGAAGCACAAATTGGTTGTAAAATTATAGGCACTGGTTGTTATATTAAAGAAGCACAAATCAACCGATGTATAATCATTCTTCCTCCTAACAAAAAAAAAAAGGCAAGGAAAGAGAAGCAGCTTCGTCGCTGCCTGCAACAACCTCATAGCCCAGATTTGTCCTCCATTTTGTTATGGGTCCTATATGTGGTAAGCTGGTTATAGTGGGTTTTGAGTTGTAGCTGGTTATAGCGAGCTGCAGCCCAGTAAGTGGAGAAGCTCAAGCGGCGCGTCAATTATACTAGAATCAGTAGACTACATATTACAAATATAAATATACATTAGACCAAAGAACAATGTATGCTTTCATTAGCACACAATACTGTTTACGCAATTGAAGCCCCACTGTTCACGTATCTTACTTGAGCGTCGAAGGGGCCTAAAGGAGACAACTTGTATCAGGCCTTGTTTTGCAGGTGTAGTCCGAAAACTGCCGGTTGAAAGGTAGCGCGAGTCCAGTGTCTTTGCTCTACCATCTTCGTGCAGCAACACATTTTTGTCTCTCATTTAGCTATGACTCAAATCCTCTATTTATGCTCCTCTGTTTTCACATGCATCATTCAAGTTCTTTGCATTAGTATTCCTATTTTGAAAATCTATTAGTTGAATGTTTGCAGAACTTAAAATGACTGTTGTCATTGGTTCGAGATTTGATTTGAGGCAAATGAGCCACAATTTCACTCATAAAAAAGAAAAGAGAAGAAAAAGATGAACCAATTTTCAAAGCTATAATTATTTAGTGCTCTCATAATAAATCTATACCCTTAAATTATATTTTCGCAGACATTGAAAACCATTCCAAGCTAACATCCACTTCCTGCATTTTAAAATCAAATCTCATACACAAAAATGAGTGATAAATATAAGCCAAAACACAACCCAAAGACCGCCGAGAGAACCGCTTCCTCTGGGGAGCAGACATCGGCGTAGAGGAAGAAAATCGTAACGTTGCCGCAGAATCAGCCTCGGAGGAGGAGAGCTTCATCAATGAAGTTACAGATGACCTTGTGGTACCCAAAGTTGTGAAACTCACCATTTCATTAATAATGGCTGGAGATCCAACGTGGCATGTTGTGCTGATGTGGCATCGTCTACGTGGAGTAGGTCGCTGACGTGGATGAGCAAGCATGTTATAACAGGTAAATTGGATGCGTATGTAAAATGTTGCAAGTCCGGAGTTTAAAACAATAGAAAATTGAGATTGATGGTCAACTCTATAATTCAGACAATTTCAAAGGGTTTGAAAACATTTAACTCAATATATTGTTTGGGAATGTCAAAATTTTTTTTTCTCCAATACCAATCCGCTTGCAGCTTGCATCTTGCATCTTGCATCTTGCATCAACACACTCTTTTGAATTGACAAATTTGGAGTATCAATAACTCAGTTTAATTCTTATGCTCAAAACCACAAAAAGAAAATCTTATTTAAACCATGAAAAATGAATTGATGAAATTGCAAAAAGTCATATTCCCATTTTAGGATTAGCATATGCCACAAGAAAGTTTGGTTCATAGCCTAACTCAAGCTTTTAATGATTCACAAGTGAAATAGACTCTTAATTGTACTCAATTATTGAATTAAATAATATTGAGTTTGATATGGCTTGCCACCATTAAGTTTTCGGTGCACGACCAACCTTTCCTTGTCCCATCACAATTCTGTTTTAAACTTTTTTTTTTTTTAGCTCAACTCATGTTTGGACAAAACAAGACAAGAGAAAGAAACACAAGTAGTTAACTAAAAAATTGAGCATTTAAATAATTATTATAGAAACCTTAGTTTAGATGATCAAATCAAAGAATTCGAGAGCTAAATATTGAATCATTAAAACTACACCAGAATACTTTTCTTCTTCCTCCAAATATGCATGGAGGGGCAAAAAAAATCTATTTTGATCAATTTTTGATAAATGATTAATTTACTATATTTGATTTATTTTAACAATAATATAAGTAATACCAAGTCTATTTTGATCAATTTTACTCAAGTACCAAAAAGTTACATCCATCAAATTTTAGGGCATGTTTTTCATATGGAAAGGCTCAATACATTTACCGACCAAATGAAAGAACATGAGGTGCTTGACCCATCAATGAATTCTCAAGACTAGGTAGAAAGAAAAAAATGTGGCTTGGCACATGCGTGACCATCTAAGTTTTTTCATGTTTTTTTTAAGCGACGGGATAGTAGACCTACAAAAGCATATGCTTCTTACCTTCTAGTGGGGGGCGTCACCCGAGTTAAATGTTAGTTTTCCCTTAAACTCATAAATCTCACCTTATACGGCAAGGAGGCTCGAATCTAAAACCTCAAAGAAAATTCAAAGCGCATCAACCGCTTGGCCCAACATGCTTTGGTAAATTTTTTCATGTATTAGTTTTAGCGTTTCAATCTCTCGTTCGATTCTTTAGTTTAAAAGAATTAGTTGATGATTGAAAATAAATTCCAACTATGATTTTTTTTCAATATACAATTGCAAACATCATTTTTAAACTTTATTTTTGTTTCTATAGCGGTTGAAAGAATCTCGAGATTAATTTAGATACTTATTGATCAGATGAAGTTGGTGAAAAGAAAACATCAATAACTAAATGGAGACGTCGTCTTTGGTTTAGAAGTAGAATGTTGAGAACATCGATCAACACACAACAAACACCAACAAAATAGTTATTTATGTTGCTAATGAGTGATAGATCTACAACAAAAATAAGTGCAGACGAGAAAGAATGCACCATTGATAATTGTGTGCTACATGTTGGCAATCATTTTCTTACCCAAATATATCAGCGAATGACATAAATGTCAGCGATATTAGCGACAAATTAAATAGTCGTTTATGTGAATTAACAACGTAAACAACGTCAATAAGAAAAGATTGTGTGATTGATTATTTATTCTTTTATAGGAGAGAACTCGAGTAAACGGAGACAATGACTTGAGGGAGGACTCTTACAATGTAGGTCCAATAATTTCATACCTAACACCCAATTTTATGCCTAAGAAATAAAGTATGTGGATTGTGGTCGGTTTCTAGAGGTACATTTGGCCTACCGACCATCATTATGACTAATTTTGTTTAATTAATGCTAATTATTTATCATAAACTTGTTATCACTTGTGGAAGACCCACTTGTGTGTCCATATTCCTTAATTTCTTTAAGGAATAAAACTCACTTTTTTAAATTTAATTTTGCTTTGGAACTCAAATTGTTCTCTCAATTTTATTTAAGTTAAAAAAGAAATAAATTTTACAGCTTAATTTTTTTAGTAAGGAAATATTGATTTCATTAAAATCATTACCGAATGACAGAGTTCAATAAGAACATATTTGTCATATAACCAAAATCTCTAACATGACTAATATAATATGTAATCTTAAATGTTTAGAAGAAGAACCGTGATATATAATTTATTGAAATGGTGACTACGATAGTGCAACAATAAGAGCAACATTTGTTCTTTTCAAAAGCATTTGACACATAATAATTTCATGCAAAACTTATTTACTCATAATGAAAACAATAACTCCTAAAAAAAAACTTTAAATGTGAGCATAAAATTACAATCTTTTTTCTAAATTGAATTGAATTATAAGTAGCTAGGATAATACTTATAATAATATTGATTAGTTATAATAATATTCTAATAAAACTTGTATGGCGCGGTCTCTCTGGTGAATGTGTGACATGCCTCATGGGTGCCACGTGCCGCTTCATGATTTGCTTATGAAATTTGTGACCGTTGATGATGTTCGGTCGGCCATACCCAAGTTCCTCGGTCTGGAGCTAGCAAGTTCATCTATCATGCCCGAGTATATTAGCGAATTTATATCATTGACCAAGATCTATCTTATTATAATGTTTCTTTATAATTGGGTATTCTTAAACAACAAATTTTCTACTCTTTCAAAATTCAATTCAAATTCAGACACTAATCCATGTAAACCAAAAATTCGATCCGACTTTAACTCTATACGATCAATTTCTAAGTCAGATCAAACAAGACATCACTTTTCTCACCCAAAACGTGAAATCCTACGTTGTCAACCAAGTTGAAAACCCAAAATCGTAAATCCAAACCAACCCGAAAATCGCCATCTCTCTCCTCCGTCTACGTCTCCCTTCGGTTCGAAAGAGAGTTACCAAACAAGGTCCTAAAGGGAGGGGGAGGGAAATGGGTATGCCTAAAATCCGGGGATAGGGGACAGATATACACAACCTGAAAAATGCCTAAAATCTCTAGAAAAGAAAGATGCTACTCCTGAGCCTATCTCTACTCAAAAGGACGTTGCTGTGCTCTATAGCTATAGCCAAGGAAGGGTCATGTCACAAAACCCAATTTTTTATTATAAAATATCTCTCTCTCTCTCTCTCTCAAAACACATTACAATAATAAGAAGCAGAGGCAGAGACTGAGCCCATATTGGGTCTCTCCTACATCTCCTTCACTCACTCACGTTGTCTTTGCTTTCTCAGCGACTCCTTAGCCTCTGCTTCTGGGGGACTTTCTCCCATTTTCTCCTCCCACGCCGTTTTTCTCTCTCTTTTTCCCGAGAAACAAACAAAACAACAACACACACACTTCATATATTCCCTTCCCATCATCGTACCATCATCACCATCTTTATATGCTTGTTCCGTGCCGTTTCCAATCTCCGGCGAAGAAACAGCCACCAACCCATATTAAAATATAACATCGACCCACTTTGCATGAACCCTTTAAACCACATGTCACATACATGAATCATGAATCTATGATCTTGGTGCTTCTCTAGCTAGCTTGCAAGAAAACCCAGAAACTGACTCAAGAACCCAAAAAGAAGATCCATATTTTTAAGCTCAGGTGTGTAAAGATTGATTCAGTTTTTTCTTTTTTTGTAATTTTTTTTTGTTTTTTCTATTTGTGATGATCAGTCAACAGTGTACAGTTGTGTTCTTGTGTGTTGTGTAGCATAGTGGAAAAAGAAGAGAAGGGTTTGACTGAAGAAACCAAGAAGAGCACAAGGCCAAAAATCAGTGTATAGTACTGAAATTATACTCATAACTCGTTTTGTAACGTGTTATCTGATATTCTTTTCGCTATCGGTCTCACTTGCTACTACATTTTTTCTTTTGTGGTTTTGAGTGAGAAGAGTAGCCGAAAAGATAATATGCTAGTAGTAGCAACACAAACAATATTAATTTTGTTTAAATATTTTTAAATAATTTATTGAACTCCCGAGACAAAAAGAATAGAATTTAGAGTTAATTCTTCATCCCAAGATCTTCTTGAGTCAGACTTTTCTGATTCTTTTCTTTATGTAAAATAATGGTTTTTTTACTCTATCTTTTTTCTTTAAAAAAGTTTTTTGAGTTCATCCCAAGAAGGTCCTCTCTTTCTCTCTCCCTCTCAAAAGTCTCATCTTTACATGAAAATGAAGTAAAAATTTCTATGAAATTCAAGCAAGATCTATTTCGAAACTTTTCATCGAAAACAGTGAAATTATAGAAAGAAATCCCTTAAATATATAAATCTACACGAGATCCAATCTCACATACACATCTCTTAATTATATCCTCTTCTTCTTGCTAGCTCTCTCCTCCAACCCATTTCCAGGTACCCATATTTTTTGTGTTCTTTAATTTCCATTTTTTTTGGTTTATATATAGTTTTGATTTTATTTTTTCTTGATTAGGGTTTTTATGTTAGTATCCTAAAGAAAATCACAATTCAAGATTCACTACCAAAATGTTTTTTTTTTTAATTTTTTCATGGAATACAAGATATTGTAGCTCCATCCATTTCCTAATTTAGCCAAAGCCGCCATATATGGTAGGTTTATTTTTTTTTTTTTTT
>JAYMSZ010002266.1:0-12335 GCA_036897665.1 Pelargonium citronellum
GCCGTTCGTTGCCGGCTCCCCCGCGGCCGTCCGGGAAAAAAAAAAGCCATATCCTGTATTACCAGAACTGCGATTTGTTGAGTTTGAGTAACCATATGAACCATTGCGGGAATGGTACGAGGGAAACGAATCCTGCTTAAATGGTTTATTAGATCGGCTATTGCTTGGTGTACTTCGATCCATCCTCATGCTTGGCTTCTCACTTTGATTGCGACCTTGACCGCGACCAACAAATCTTGACTTTGTGTTCATATTCCAGTTCCCTTCCCTGTCAGCATGATGATCCTTCCTATCATAGCTGTAATTTCCCCTGTTGGTTTTAGTATTTGAAGATTGCCGGTCCCTGGAAGAAACTTTCTGAAGAAACATAAAAATAGAAAATAACATAAAAATCAGCTCGCTGGTAATACTGCCAATACAAAGAGCAATAATCAAGGAACATAAGGTCTAACTTATATTTGTAAATACCAAAGTGAAACACAGAACACTAAATTTCAAATTTACAACAAAACAATGATACAGTTCATCCAACAATAAAACCAATCCATATCATGGAGCAGCAACACAATCAAACCAGAAAAAATAAAATATTGAACTGAATCCTCCCATAGAAACCAATTACATATATCACACTTATATAAAGAAAAAGATAGGTATTCCTAGAGATCCAAATTTCTATATATAATTATATATGCCAATATTTCCCATTTCCTACCTTGTACTTTTACCCAACTTCACTTCAAAATTTACAAATCCTCATAGCATATTCAACACAGACCCTACTTCAACAGATCAGGTACTGATCTTAGTGATAGTGGCATAAATCCACCTATATCAAGCCATCTCTATTCTATAGTGTCCTCAACTTTGTCCATGTTGCTTCTACAAAAGCAATATCATTTAGTTATATACTTTTCTGCTCTGCACACCACCAAGATCCATCCAAAGTCAAAATCAAGCAGCACATGTAATCTTTAACCTCACATTTTCCGAGAAAATCAGTGGCACTGGGTCTGGGATCATTTCAGCTGGACCAAATACTCTAACCACTCGTACATCCAACATTCCAAATTTAGCTATGGTTGGTCATGGGTGTAGAGTCCCAAACCCTTCCCTGTCCAGCTTTATCTACGAAGAGCAAAATTCCCTGCTAAATACTTTTTATTCAAAATGTTTAATTATAAAGCTTATAAATTTAAATATTCATATGTATACAAGTTCAACAACTACCCAATAAAAAATCAAACTCTATGAATTTCATCTAAGACTTTAATTGGGAGTTGAAAATTTTGTGAGTTAACATGTATATAATCATTTTAGCATTAATAACCAATTTAAACGCACTGAGCTCAATCTAAAATTTCAATATGATTAATAATAAAACTGACAAAATATAAATAACTACTTAAAATTTTATAGATATCAATTATAAGTTTTCAATAATATATATATTTTGTATTTATAAAATATAAGCAGATCTCAGGTCTTTTCCATGAGCTCTTTTATTCCTGTCTCCATGCAGGGGAGCCGGGGAGGGGGTTGTCCTCGCTTAATGACCATCACTAGTCATCACACGGGCATAGTTCTTGACTTTCTAGACTGTGGTACCGTAGAGCATATAGCTAGCAACTATCTTAATCTTCAATAAAAAGGAAAGGCAATGTCATCATCAACTCTGCTACATCTAAAAGTAACATCCATTAAAAACCCATGAAACCCGCCAAACCCATTTCCATGCTCTATGTGGTACCATAGAGCATATAGCTAGCAACTCTTAATCTTCAATAAAAATGAAAGGCAATGATAACATCAACTCTGCTACATTTATAAGTAATATCCATAAAAACCCCATGAGACCTGCCAAATCCATTTCCCATTCTCCGTTCCTTTATAGTTGGTGAAATAAATGCTAAGAGAACTGACATGTTTCATGAGTTTACTGCCTCTAGAAATCACTTATTTACACTCAAATTTTACAAGATCTAAAACCTCTTCTTTATATATTCTAGTTTTACTACATTGTTTTGGTCTGAAAAGATCTCTTCATGATACCAAAGTCCTGCACATTAAAAACAGATTGCACATAAAAAAAATAACACTAATAAAGAACAGTTTCATTAGCCTTGCTCAGAATGTGTAATTGGGGCACTGATGTTCTATAATCTCAAGGTAAGTAAACATCTTGCTTAACTTAAGGCTTGGAAGGCAAGAAAAAAAACAGCAGTGAACATGCATCTTATACACTCTCCAAGTAAAGTATATATCTTTTTAGAGAGACAGCATATAATGAATTCTGGTCACTTTACAAGAACATAGAAAAACCTTTTCGATCCTTCATAACCTTATCGAGAAGATAATTCTTTCACCTATGCGGAACATACACCCTCATTAAGCTCTATATACTTGCACTTTGGGTCATTAAGGTTCCGTGCCAGACCAAAAAAAAATCTACTGTGTTAAAAATTATGTCGAAACTTAGTTCGACCAAAATGAGCTAACAACATTCAACTAAAAGGAAAAGTGACAAGTAAATACAAAGAAGTTATGGCTGACTGAACATTATTCAACACATCAATTTAACAAATGAATATCCACTTAGTTTTTAAAAAGAAAAAAAAAAGTGAAATGGGAATATAACAGAGTTGTAAATTGTGCTCCTACTGTTATATTCAAGAATTTCAGTGGGTTACAAATATATAGTCCCAAGAATGCAACCATTACTTAAGTGCTGACTGCTGACACTCACTTGATTACATCGCAAAATGAAGATTTACAAGTTAAGCATAATACTAGTGTATATGCTTCGGCTATTTAAGGCACCAAATATGATCATCATGAAATGATAAGAATATCCAATAATAAAATAAAATAAAAGCTATAGCATTTATTCTGAGTTAGATCATCTTACAGGATTTGGAAGGTAAGTTCCAGTTCCGCCACGATATCTGGGAATGTCTTCAGCATAGTGTTGATAAACACTCAGTGGTCTACTAGAACCAGGCAGGAGAGGTGAAATGGGAATAAGCCGGGGGCTATAACCCATAAGCTGAGTCAGAAGATTCATGTTGGCAGAAGGTCTTCCAGGTCCATCCCATGGAAACTGTCCCTGTAGATACGCTGGCGGTACAGCATTAGAGGATGGATAAAGAAAGGATCCATGACTCTGAGCATTCTGACAAAACCTCCCATATTGTAGATTCTGCCAATGACTGGAAAAATCACCATTCAGAATGTGAGATTTGCACTCTCCAGGAGATTCCACAAAGGCAGCACCATTTATAGAACTAGGCCTATTGAAAACATCGGACTGATCAAGGTTTTCAGTTAAATCCAAACAGTGATCCAACTTACTTTTATGACAACTTTTTAGGTCCTCATCCCTATCAAAATGATTTGTGGATGTAGTAGAAGTTCCTGTCTCCGTAGGAACATTGTATAAAGGAAGCATGGTCAGGAAAGGGACAGGTGGGCCTGTAGGATAAAAAGTAAATGGTAAAGGCCCAGTATTGTCTTTAGCTTTCTGACCTGAACCTGAACCTAGAAGCTCTGGAGCAACTGGATGTAGTGAATTTGAACCAACTAATGATGCTGATTCATAACCAGGCAGTTGATGAGTTAGAACATGTGAAGAAGAGACACTTGCAGGCACCATGCTTCCTGGAACTTCAGTACCAATCGTTGACAGTGAAACCCATTCTTGATTGTCATCATCTGCCTGAGAAGACGAACGACTAACCGATTCATTATCATATTCCCACCCATTCTTGTCGAACCTATATAAAAGAGAAGGGTCTGCAGAAGGAACAGGTTTCCTCCCTCGCCTGTCCCTTGTTGATTTAAAAGCTTTTAAAGCTGATCCATCCTTGTTACTTTCAGACGATAATTTGGATCTAGAGGAAGAAGCCTGTGAAGCAGCTTCAAATCTTAAATTAGCTGTAGAGTAAACATCACTTTCTCTATTTCTTTGATGTTGTGAATTGTTTTCAAACTTTTCCCTCACCAATCCCATGTTTTCTTTTATCGCCCCAAGATCTTTGAGTGAAGAACTGTCAGAACTGCTTGAAGTGAACAGTTGTATATCCTCTAACTGACAAGCTCGGGAACTTACAGTGTTGTGATCATAACATCCCCCACAGTCTGCACCCTGCTTGGGCCAGAGACCATGATGGTTATCATCTGATTTTATTTCTGTTGGTACTAAAGTACTTTTGACTGCTTCAGTCACGTCTTCTCGATATGAGGTCATTCCTAGATTTGGAAAATATTGAGATCCAGGGAATGAAACTATATCTTGGGAATAATGCATCCAAGAAGACTCAAATGAGGGAATGTTCGTAGGAACCATCCTAGCTGAATTTCTGTGAGCATATCCCAGTGAGGTTAGTATAGAAGGTGGTACAAGATGAGGTGGATGAATAGACGCTAAATTTACCGGCACATGAATCTGTCCATTGAAACTATAACCTGCAGAAGACGCCATCATGTTCACGAGATCTTGCTCTTCCTGATGCATCTGCATTGTGTCAGCAACAGAAGGATACTCTTCATAGCATAAGCCAGATTCCCCGTAATAAGTATTTGAAGTGTTGCCGGAATCGACTGCTGCATCAATGCTCCACTGGGATGAGCTCTGCCTTGAAGGCAATAAGTTTTCATTTGTAAATTTTGCACTATAGATCTCTGACACATCAGGTTTATAGTTCCTTCTTATGCTATAATCCAATCTTGTGGATGCAGTATGGCCTTTTCCTATTTCTGATGCCCCATTGTGTCTTCCTCGAGACAGAACTTCAGTGGAACTATCTGTAAGCTCAGGACTGGAATGTGTTCTTGCAAATTGATACATAGTATGTAGTTCATTCCGAATGTTATCTGCCCCAAAATTTCTACCCTTATCAGCCCATGAAGTCTTATCAGAACTGATACTCGGTAAAATTTGATGATTGTGATCTGGGGCTATAGAGCTAGTTAGCTGAGCATGAGCCTTCGGATCTTGAGTACGAGAAACAACAGGTCCATTACCAGCCCTAGACATCTGTTTCAAGGAGTGATTTACATGCTGGGAGGAAAAGTCTTGAGATGCATGAGCCGTATCAACCTCGGATTCATAGCTAGCAGCGTTCTCTTTTGCTTTCTTGCAGTTTGAATAATTCCTAAGAGTATCAGATCCATCAATCTGACTCAAGTTAAGTGCCCCCACAGAATAGAGATCAGGACTAGGTGCATCAGGACGATGCCCTTTACCATGCCTGTCCCATGTGTTTGAAAAAAACTGGTTCACTTCAGCAATCAGATTCTCTTTTGGACAATCAAGTAACCTGGCTAACCGTTGAGCACCGAAAGCAAAAGCACTACGGATCCTGAAGAAATTACCTTAAGGGGAAAAACTACACTGTTAGGTAAACTAATAAAGAACAATAAAAGGAATCGAAAATTACCACACAGAGAAGGATGCATGAAATTTCTGATAAAAGAACCAAGTACTCTGTACCCAAGGGTATGCTAAAGATGAAAATAAATCTTGATGCCCCAAGCAAAATAGCTGATATTTATCTCTGCTCCACAAAGCTGAAGGAATATTGTGCTTCAATTTTAAGTTCTATAGAACTACTTAAAAATCAGGTTGCTAAGACCACATATTATAAGCATTTATATAGTTTGGTTCTTCAAAGATGAGCTGAAAACTTATAAGTGGCACTCTCAGCTACTGCGCTCGTGAACAGGTACAAATGAACTTCCAACAAACCAGACTCAATTGTGTAGTTGGCTGAAGCTCAACCTGCTGCTCAAGGTCTAAATGGAGAATAAGCTTGATAGAGATAATGACAAATGATTTAATCTAAAGCTGCTTAAGTTGAGCAAAGCTCAGCCTTGAACCTTAACGGTTTAGATTATGTCCTCGAGGCAAATAGCATACCGTAATTGCAAGCAATATATCACAAGGTGACACCTATTGCAATCAATCAACTATGCTTAGCTCCTGTATTTTGGCTCTTTTGTTACATCAGATAATGCATAACTGCTCAACCCACAATCGTATATGTAAGCTAATGGAGGTGGAGAAAAACTTTCTCTTATTGTTTTCACAAGCCGAATATCTTATATATACAAATACAAGCATTCTATTAAAAAGGAAAGACAACAAACAAGATCCCATATTTACAGCCATTAGCTTCCCTAATAAACAATCCAAGATAATTCTAACAACATATAAATTGAAGGTCTTATATATTGTATCAAACAATGGTTATCCATGTTAAACTCTGAAAATCGTGTCATTGCTTACACCTTAAATGTTACCAATATGTTTCAGGTAAGTCTATGACTGCTTAACTCATGTCGATTATCAATCAAATGATCTCAGGTTATTGATAAAAGATTACCATCCAATATGGTGATCCAGCGCATCTACTTCAGATAGCAGCATACTTCTATAATCTTGTAAATTTATTACTCTGCTTTTTTTGCTTTGGTTTTTTTATTTATATGCCCTGTATTTTATTGAAATACTTGACATTGGACCTATGTTTATTTTCACCATAAACTAATTGTCTTGTAAATTTTCATGGTATTAACTCTTACCAAAGGCATCAAACGATGCCAATTCCAATAATATCATTCATACTGATAAACAGTAATGTTGTAGCTTTGCCAAAATGTAAGAGACTCTCATAAGGCTATTGTGTGATACATAGCCAGCTAATATTTAGATAGACTAACAAAAATAAGAATCTTTAGCAAACCACATAACCCAGGGAAATTGATCCAAATAATGACAAGGATATCAAAATAAAATGAGCCAAATGAACCGGGGAAACAATCAGCATACTCCAAATTTTATTTCATATGAATAAAGCACCATAAGTAGGAAGCCATATCTTGTAAGGAGGAGTCAAATTTCAAAACTATACTAGTTTTAATAAAAACTAAGGGGTAATTATAGAAGGACCCCTTGTCTTTTACATTTTCTGCACCTGGCACCCCTATCCTTTTTTTCATGACTGTAGGACCTCCTAATCTATGCATCGCCCTATTCGTCAGTTAAAACTAACAGAAAATCCAATTTTATGTGCCACGTGATGTGCACGTGATATATTTTTTTGTATATGACAAAAAAGCCCTTATTAGTCTTTAGGGAAATTACAAAAGGACCCCCTTAACTTTGACACCTCCAACACTAGGCACCTCTGAACTTTTTTTATGGTTGAATGTTTGAATATTCCGGCGTGTTCTTCAACAATTTTTGCCGGAAACTTCAAACATTCGCTGGAATATTCAAATTTTTCAGATTTTTTTTTTAATCCAAATTTTTCATATTTAATTTGGGTTAATTCATTGATTCATTTAGTTAATTTATGAATGTAAGCATATAAAAATTAAACCAAGTTTAAGAATAACATCAAATTCATCCCAAAAATTTCAGATTCAATTTGTCAAAATTCATATTCACCAAAAATTCAGATCTGGCCACATTAAGACTAGATCTTGAAGATGAGATGGGATAGAGACGTTGTCTTTCGTCGGTTATTGGAAAAGAGAGAGATGAGATGGGCTTAGTAATGAGCTTGAGAGAGAGATTGAAGAGATGAAGTTGAAAGAGAAAAAAATGAAGATGATGAGTTTGTGACTAAGATAAATGAGTGAGTGCCCTTGCTAGCGGCGCCGCCGCCGGAGACGACGGAGCAGTGTCGGCTCTTCCTCCATGGAAAGGTTCTTAGGGTTTTAGAGGTTGAAGATGAAGAAGATGGGGTAATTCCGTCTTTTAATACAACAAGTTAGTTTTAACAGACAAAAAGGGTGAAGGAAAGGTTATGGGGTTCTACTGCTCAATAAAGGGTTCCTAGTGCTATAGGTGCAAATGACAGGGGTCCTTCTGTAATTACCCAAAAACTAAATATGAGTAGTATCTTGCATTCTACTAATTTTGCAACCTAAATAAAAATAAGAATTAATTTTAAGCTACTCAAACAGAATGGTGAAGAGTGAAGACACTTTGTAAACAAGACATAGGTGATAAAATAGTCCAGCGTGAGTTTAGAATTTAAATACCCTTGCTGACGCTGCGCCCAAGATTGTTGTTTGTACGCAAAGGATCAATAACATTAAAATGCTTGGAGACAAAGGGCTGCTCCTGATTTTCTGGGCCAACAGGCAACACAGCATAGACTGAGCTACAAATATCAAGAAACCCTTTGCTGAGCAACAACTTCCCACCATCCTTTCGTGGAGGTTCACCTGTAATGTATTTTAACAGAGCTCAGAGCCATTTATGGGCATAAAATTGCAATAGATAAAGACCTAGCATAAATGCAATTACTAACTTACAGTAAAGACATACATACCAGTCATATCAGGAAGTGAAGAAATAGGAATTGGACCCCAGAGACTAACACAGAAGTTTTCCCAGTCAAATTTACTGAAAAACTCGAGAAAACGATAGAGTACCTGCATATATGGAAAAGATAGTCAGACGAAAATAATAAAGAAAATATGGCATGTACAAAACAGAGAAGAAAACAATAAATAGTTCACCTCAAGTGGTCCGGCAAAGGAATTATTGTAAACGTGAAATATGTACAAAACCAAAGTCTCCAGAGCATAAGTCGAAATAAGACCATGATGAGCACCCAGGATTCGGCTCTCATAGTAACACCAGGCTTTGATCAATATAATGCTGCGCTTGAATAGATGATTTTGGTTTATCAAATGATTAACCTAGAAATTTGAGAATATTGGTCAGCGCAAAACTGCAGGGAGATGAAAATGGTACACTCAACAGACTGCAAAATAACTATGAGGAGTTCAGTTTAGTACATGGACAACTCACCTCCTCAAGGAAGCAAAGAGTGCATAGACCACCAAGTTGGTTAAAAGATATGTCAACTACTATATTTTCAACAAGGCACTTTATTATTTTCACCTGCAGATAGATTAAGTAAAATCAATAGGCCAATTCGAGCACTGATTTGTTCACGGGAAAAAGAAAAGGTTCATCGCAGCAGAATTTCAAGTTTCAACAAAAAGAGTAAAATGTAAACACATCAACTACAAGTACGCAAAAGATCAACACAAAAGCCAGCTATTATATCAAGAACACAATTAAATAAAAACTTGCGTATAAAGAAAGCAAAGGATGAACCGAGTAGAATCATGCTTAGATAATAAGTTGAATTTCCTGATTAAATCAAGGGAGGGAAGTACCTCAAAGTACATGTTATCTTACAGGTGAAACAAATACCACAAAAAAGATTACACATATGACGGACTGCACCATATACTAGTCCCAACCAGCAACTCTCCATATTGAAGGTAAGATATCAAAAAGTATGAAGTTTCACAAAACAAGGACCCATATGTCACTATGCTTCCAACACTCAACAACTAGCCAGGTCCAAACCTGTACCATTGAAAAACATTTTCTTTTCTGAATAACATCGGGTATCCACGTCCCCTTGAAACACAACAGATAATTAAAGTATCTAGCAAACCGACATATTTGATAATATCAGATTGATCTAGCAGTTGAAAACCCTTGGAAAAATTGGAATGTATTATAACCAGCATCTGTCCTAAATAGTCTAGAGGAAAGAACAGCTAAGCAACTTGCATACTCAACATGCAAGTTCTAGCTAGTTCCCTAAGATTAGTTATTTCTTCTTAGTGTTCTACTGGGCTTAGCCCTTCATTGCACCCAAAAATAAATCATTCACTTAACAGAATTTCTTGAACAATTACAAGCATTTACTTTCCTTTCCTTTTTTTTTCTTTACTTTTTTTCTTTTCTTTGGTCCATAAGCTCAATGGATCAATCATGAAAACCATTAACAACATACATAGCAAGTGAAACATGTTCTATTTGATCAGTTGGTTAGGATCATGGTGCAGCGCAACCATTCCTAATGGGAACTATTGGTTGTCAATTTTGTAGATAACATGCACCAAGCCAAATAAACAGTAGCATGTTTATCAGAGTAAAAAGAAACACGAAGGTTATAAGGACTAAGGAGCATACCTCTGCCTGGATGTACTGAACCTCTTTTACACGGAATTCAGCATTCTCACTCTTCTCTTCTCTCTCCAACATGTCCCGTACCTCATTGGCCCAGTTGTCCTTCAAATTTTGGTTTTCACTGAATGCTGTTAAGTCAATGTCCCCATCGGGTAGATAAGTCTTTAGGGGTACAGACCCAAACGTGAAAACCTGTGCAAGAAAAAAGTACAAAAGACATGATTGAATGAAGAATCTGGACATGGGTATGCGTGACAAATAAAGCTACTGGTTCTAATTATTAATTGCTTTATAGTTTTTTGTAGTAATTGAAGCACTGTTAAGTTTTAATGTGTATACGTGAGGACATGTTGAAGGGGTACTGTGGTGGAAGTAGATATTGGATTCTAGCTATATAATAACGAATGTACATTTGAATATCTCAGATATGGAAGTTTTGGCAATTGCTTATGGTTGTTAGTAATCATAAGGTATGGTGATAGTGACAGGAAGTCTTGGATTAAACTACTATACTAAAGATTTGCAAACTATAGGAGCACGTGGAACATAACAGAGGCCTGTTTTAGGAATACCTTACAAGAAAAGCACTTTGTGATCAAGTGCTGCACATAGCTAGCAACAGCATGACGACGCTCCTCAGAGGGCTGGTTGGGCTGAATACAGGCAATGAGTTCTGCAGTTCTCTCTTCAGCTTGAGACCATCTCTCTGGGTCAAGCACTTTAGTCACGGAGGCTGCTTCATTAGGCAATAGACCATTAGGAAAAAAGCCACTTGGCTGCGCCCAACCCTCATGACCACCCATGCAATATTATCCTTTTGTGATCCCTTGCTGTCTTAAACCTTGTTGTTCACTAGCTAGAGAGACAGAGACAATAACATAAAGCTAAATCTTGAAATTTAAGGTAAACAGTACTCAATACAGAACAGAATGCTTTTTATAAGCAATTTTAAGCCCTAAACACCTCATTGAATGAAGTATATTATCAAGGCTAGATTCAGAGTATGGAACAAATACAAATCTACTCATATGTGTTAATAATTGTTTTGGTTAGGAAGAAATCAGAAGAGGCAACTCAAAATGAAACTGCAATACAGTCGATTAAGTAAAAATGTGAGATTCATAACTTCAGAATAATGAGTATTAGGTTCAAGCACATTCAATGCTTGCCTATCTCTACAATTTCCCAGCCACAAAGAGATTTTTATTGCATATCCTACTCAAAAATAAAGATCAAACAAAACAGCATACTACGATAAAAGAAGGTAAAACAGAAAATAGAGAACAAAAGTAGAGGTTCAACATAAACAGCAATGATATATTCCGCAGAAGACGATATATATAGAACATTTGTTTGAACTTTAATTCAGGAGAAGTTAAAATACTACCATAATTTGCAAACTTGCCACATATAAGTATAAAAAACAGCAAGAATTGACAAGTTTTGAACATTCCTAATCATCTTATACATTGTACCAAACACCAAATAGAACATTCTTCTCCGAACTTAAATGGGTTCCATAATTCGCTACAATACGTGTTCAATATTATATCAAATTAAGAAAACAGCTGCAACATATAAATGCATAAATAACAGCGGCAACATTTTTTGAACCTGACAACAGCAACTTTAAAATTTCAAAGCTTTTCAAAAGTAACCCCCAAGACCAAGATAAAACTAAAACCTTACAAAACCATTTCGCTTCAGCTTTTCAATTTTGTAGAGAAAAACATTAAAAAAATTAAAAAAAAATTAAACATTAAAACACAGAGATGGTTCTTGATTCCCTATATATATGTAGATAAGAGAACATACACAAATTGCAAACAGAAATTAACCCGGAACTGAACATTTACATGATCAAAAACGTACCGAAAGTGATCTAAATCGAGGCAAAAACTCGAGAGGATCGTGGCATTTGGTGGCGCGAACAGAAGAGCATGATCAATCGAAATTCAAATGATGAAATGAAGAAATTACCGGTGGAATTCGATGAGCACAATGCAGAATTGGAGGATTTGAAGGGCACAGGAATCAGGTTTCATGAGATCGAACGGTTGGGATTTGCGTGCCAGAGCGACGAGGGTTGTTTTTGCTTCTCTCTCTCTTCTTTCTGCTATGTCAAGATTGCAATTTGCTACAAATATGATTTGGACGAACATCAAAAAGGATTGCTGAATCGAATATTTACTACGTCTATTCTTTATTTTATTTTTATATTTTTGCAATCTTATGATTCGTTTAAATTATAAAGGGTAAATTTCACATGACCACTAGTAACTATGGACTTAAATCACATGACTCCCTTATTCTTTTTTTCAAATCA
>JAYMSZ010002267.1:0-12335 GCA_036897665.1 Pelargonium citronellum
TTCAGTGCATAGCTCTGTGTGTGTGTGTGTGTGTGTGTGTGTGTGTGTGTGTGTAAAGCTTGTGAAAAGTTCTTTGTAATAAGAAATTCTTACATTGCTTTGTGCAGTTCGGTTATGGAGTACAAAACTAAATGCAAATCTTGTTTGCTACAAGGGCCATAATTACCCTGTGTGGGATGTTCAGGTATAAATCTGGTCCCCATTGCTTGGCTTTCTTACATGGGCTTTTCAAAATGGTTTCCTTTACTCTATGAATCTGATTATGCATTTTTTTTGGGGCACAACTTAGTGGCTGGCTTGATTTTGCAAGTTCCCATTATTGGCAATGAGTATACAAACTTGATTTGTGGTCATCTAGGACACTTGCAGATCTTACTATTGTTTTAATTGCAACTCTTGGTTGCATCTACATAATGTAGCGTTTGGTTAGAATTTTTAGAATGGGAATGAGACTCCCATTCTAAAGCCATTTTCATGACCAAAAAACCATAATTCAAATATGAACAATGAGAATCTCATTCTGATTCTGATTATTTATTCTCATTCCTGAACAAAAATTCTAGTCCAATCGCTACCTTAGTGCCTTTCTTTGTCAGAATAACTTGATAATTGGATCCGATGTCCTAAGTTGGACCTATAAGTGTATGGTCTGTCTAGAGAATTTGGTTTAACTATTGCATGTCTGTGCTGTTTATAACTTGTTTCTCTCTCGCACACTCATTTCAACTACTCATCTGTACTATGGATGAGATATTATTGTTTTTAATGACTTTTCTTCTACCAATTGCTAGGTGCTTTCCTGTCCCTTATCTCTTACTCAAACATGTCCTGGCATGCAATTCATTGTGATCAAGAAACTCTCTTGATTTTTTAACGTGCTGTAATTTTGTTTAAAACTCAAGGTTCTTTATAAATTCATATTTATGGGTGTTATTTTTTACTTGGGGTTGCAAATTGGTTTTTCCAGAGCCCCAAAAACGAGTTTCTCTACAACCTTAATTCATTGGCATATTTGTGCTTCTCATACAATGTATATCCTGTTTCTCTATTGTGTGCACAGTTTAGTCCTGTGGGGCATTACTTTGCCAGCTCTTCACATGATCGAACTGCAAGGGTTTGGTCGATGGACAGAATACAACCTCTAAGAATAATGGCAGGGCATTTGTCGGATGTTGATGTGAGTATTTTTTTACGCCTTTGCTATCTGTGTGTGTGCGTGTGCGCTGAGACGTCAAACATTCACATTGAAAGAAATGTACGAAGCAACTATGGAGACACGTTATGCATATAGGTCAGACACATGCCGGTGTCCAACACTCGAATCGGACATGAAGTGATTGGGGATAAGGGCAACCATGAAGTACCTGTAAAAGATGAAGGCAAGGATGTCAGATCCTGGGAATGAGAAGGAATAACTGTGTTAATTATTTCATTCAGTTAGTTCTGCATAATGTTGTTGCTATTCAATTTTTATGCTTGATATGATATCTGCTTCCTTCCTACTAAAGCTGCATTAGGGGTTCTCGAAAAGCTGTGGGAAGATAGCTATTGTTTACAGTATTTTTTATGTTTATGTATAGGTGAAACTAGCAGTATGAATGTCATTCTGATCTCTCTTGTATATTCAGTGTGTGCAGTGGCATGCCAATTGCAACTACATTGCCACTGGTTCTAGTGACAAAACCGTTCGACTGTGGGATGTCCAAAGTGGGGAGTGCGTCAGGATTTTTATTGGTCACAGGAGTATGATCTTGTCTCTGGCTATGTCACCCGACGGTCGGGATATGGCATCTGGTGATGAAGATGGCACAATCATGATGTGGGATCTCTCAAACGGTAGATGCGTTATGCCTCTAATGGGTCACACTTCATGCGTATGGACGCTTGCTTTCAGGTTTGTTTTCCTTCTAATTACCAATTGCCTACCTTGAACTTTATTCTGATAAAACTAGTAAGCTGAATTGCTCGGACTTTCATTTACATTATTATTGCACATTTAGCTGTGAAGGATCACTTCTAGCATCAGGATCAGCTGATTCCACTGTAAAATTATGGGATGTGACTACAAGCACAAAGCCCCCAAGGACTGAAGATAAGTAAGTTCCTTTTTTCTTTTTATAACAAAGAAGCTGAGAATCTTCAATTTCCAATTATTTCACTCCGATAGATTTACTGAATGTTGGTTTTCAACAGCAAGAGTGGAAATACTAATAGGCTAAGATCATTGAAAACTCTGCATACGAAGTCTACTCCAGTTTACTCTCTACGGGTAATGTGACAGTCAGCCAATTGATTTTCACAGAACCATCTAGTCTTTCGTCCTTTGCTTGTTTTGTTACATATCTTGATCACATATTCTGTATCTTTATTATGCGCACGTGCAGTTTTCCCGTAGGAACCTTCTGTTTGCTGCTGGGGTTCTCTCAAAGAGCGGATAGAGATGTCACTTATGGGTAGTGCGATTTAATTATTGGAGATTGCATCTTTGCCAGAACATCTATGGTTAGCATGCAACAATATGCAGTTGGGTACACCAAAATTCTTAATTTGTTGTATAATAGCAGTCTTCCATAATCTATGTACAACTCACTCATTTTAGATATAATTGGGAAGGTTCATTTATTGTTTATTTTCTTTTTTCTGTGCAAGAAACTGCAAGTTCAATTTTGCATCTCATTTACCACTTCTTTATTCTGTTTATTTTTTACCAAAATTTCTGATTGACTTCAACTTAGGAGGATCGATTAGCGTTTCTATCTCTCCTTTCACTGCAATTTGTGACCATTTGCTCAGATGTGATAGTTCATTTGGATTAGCATGAGATCTATTTTACTGCTGTGTCCGCCCCCTAGACGTATAACTATGGTTGTACATTCTGGCAACTCGGTGATATCAAATTAACAAATTTTGGCTGTAATTAGAGCTTGCAAAATGGGCCTATCCGTTGCCTGAATTGTTAATAGATAATCCAGAGAAAATGAATTGTGATTTGAGAAATGAGTTAGTAGTTTGTTTATTATTATTATTTATTTTTTTATGAAAGTAAAAATGATGATTGGTAAATGAATTGTGATTTGAGAAATGCGCTATGGTCGCATTCTGCATTCTTTCGGATTGAGATGAGATTTGTATTCATCTTTAGTCTCACGTTTTATGCAATCCTTTATATCTATCTTCTTTTTGGAGAGATTCAGAATTGATGATCTAGTAAAAAGCATAAACCTTGAGATTTTGTATCTTTCAACCCTTTAGTTTTAGAGCCACTGGCTTTACTCCAAGAATGACATGTTATGGGATAGGATGAGGCTTTAGGTGAATTCTCAACTTCCATAACTTTTGCATTTATCCAAGGTGGTGAGTCCAAATCATTGAAGTTGTAATTTTCTTCGTTGTCCAGATGAGTGAAAGAATGATCCACTTGGTACTTGAACTTTTATTTTAATTTTTGAACTTTCAGTCCGATTTTATACTCATATTCTTGACATAACCTTTAAATAAGTTGGAAAAATGTGATTGGTAAAAACTTTATTTTTTGAATAAAGGAACCGACGCGTGTTTTTAGTATTCTCACAACTTTTAATATAACTTTAGTGGAGTTATTGAAGATTAATGTTGGTAAACATATATATCAAAAGCTAGTTGTACGTTACGAGTCTATTTTATTTGACTTTGTCCACCCAATAATTGATTTTCTTTCCCCCAACGGCCAATCATTGCCCTCATCGAGCATTAAATAATTAAATGTGTATATATTGTTGACCCCTTTTCAGTTTCACCACTTTAGAGTAAAAGCTAGGCTAAGACTCATTTATGAATATAGTTTATATTAAATTATTCAAAATGTGTTGACCAATTGTTCATATTCAACCGTTACTTACTTCCATCAACCTCAAAATTTACATGTAAGAAGACTTGGTAGATCAATAAAACAAACTGAACTGAATAGTGCTAAAAGTAGAGCTACAAAGCTTACTAACTCTGGTACTGGCTTTCAAATAGTATTTAATGACGGTTAATAGAAATGTAATATTCTTAAAAGTGATGCATTATTATAATATTTTTACTTGTAAATTAATCAAGTCTGTCTTCTTATAAAATCGAAAATACTATTTTACAGACAAGCAAGCCGTACTCTTCAATGTCGCGTGCTTTTCTAAGCAAGCCGTACTCTTATTATAAAAACACAACCCCAAAAGGGGAAAAAGCAAAATAGTAACCCAAGAGGACCCAAACAAAGTCGAGGATCAGTACACCAAGAATTAAAAGAAAAGGTTACAGAAAAAGAGCTATCCAAACATGGAATAAGCGAGAAACTATAAGCTTTTAACCATACATGACATGACTGACCAGATTATAAAGAAATGAAAGCAATAAGCTGAATATCTACATGTTTGAAGCTCAAGTGATGTGTTAAATTCTTGAGGAGATGTATATACTTTCAGCTTATGTGTACAACACAATGAAATGTTGTTTTGTAATATAGTCATCATCTGTCAATCACAAGATCAAGATGACAATGCAAACAATAGGTATGGGGATCAAAAGCACAACACAATTAATACTAAAAATTGCAAAGCAATGGATATGCAATTATAGCTCATTATCAGGTAATAACTATCAAAGTCAATTCTTTCAAAAAGCTAAAGCTAACCCCCAAAGACAGTTTAATTCCTTCTAGATAAAAATACCAACCATATGAAAATAAATATGATATAGAACCAGGGCACCTAATAACCCCTAATCAACTACACTAACTGGGATTTAACAATGATGAAGAGGATGGCATACTGTTTGTTGACCGCAGCATTTCCGCACCACATATCAAAGCTGCAACTGACAAAATTCCATCACGGGCTGGTAGATGATGCTTGCACCAAAACCAATGTTCTATCAGCTTCTAGCACCTCTTCGCCGCTTCTTTCCTGTCGTCTTTGCCTCACTTCCTTGTGCCTTCGACGACTCAGGTGACTTCCCTTTCACACTTTCTGGGGCTTCTTCGGTTGATTCATCAGATGAGGCTTCCTCCACATCTTCACTCTCCTCCTTTGCCTTTGATGCGCCAGATTTTACCTTACTGTTACCATTGGCACTGGATTTTCCGCCACCTTTTGGGGTTTTACCTTTGGATTTGTTAGCAGTCTTCGGAGTGTCTTGCTTGGTTTTGGTCTTCGGTGTGTCTTGTTTGGTTTTGGAGGAGGTTTTTGGTGTGATCTCCACATCCTTTGATTTGCTGCTCTTGGCCGTGCCAGTATCATCATCCTTGGATTTGTTGGCAGCAGCTTTGGAGTGATTAACCGATTTGCTGCCACCTTTGGGGGTTTGAACTTTAGATTTGCTGCCACTGTCATCGTCTGATTTTTTCAAGACCTCACCCTTGGATTTAACATCAACTCGACCTGCGTCTCCTGACTTCTGACCAGATTTTGCAACAGAACCTTTAGCTTTGCTAGAGGAAGACCCTCTGCCCCTACAAATCAAATCAAAATTTTCCTTTAAAAATCAAAAAAAAAAAAAAAAAAAACCAAAGACGCATTGCAATACGTTACTACCTTTTGGATGATGCATCCGGTTTTCCTTGCTTGGTTGCAGACAAATCGGAATTTGTTTTCGCTTTCTTTTTCTGAGGTCTGGTAGCAGTTAACCAAACAAATGAACACATAAAAAAATTATCTTAATCTTAACATTGATATTTTGGTATTCTTAATCAAACATATAATTTTCAAATTCTGGTATGTGAATCTGCAAAGTCCAAAAAACATGTGAATCTGAATCAAGAATCAATATTTGAAAGTACCACAACCCAGACACTGATGACTTACTGCATTTTAAGAATTATGAACTCAAACCATTGAAGTATAAGCACATTGACCAGAAGCTCGTTCATTACCACATAATCTGATAACTCAGATACGATATAAGAGAATATATCAGAGTTTAAGTTTGACAAAATATTTGGTGACAGATCGGAAACATAAACTGGAGTCACATATGAATTACACGAGTATGAATAGCAATTATCAAAACATATGATTAAGCCCACAAAACTAACATGGTAGACAGAGTCAGCACCCGATGCTCATAACACTGACACACATACTAAACCTTGCCAGAGCATTGGCCAACCTAAAGTTCAAAATTATAACCAGAACAAGCAAGGCAAGAGAACTCCACTCCACTAGAACTATATCTCAGTTGCCAATGTTATGTGTATAAAGAATAGGTTTAATATAGCATAATTTAAATGCCATAAAATGAATGAGCAAAACTTACACATCAGATGAAGCATCAGGACTTGATTCATCAGCACCTTCACCCTGTTAGCAGAACATATCAGCGCACATTTATGGGAATAGAGATATTTTGCACAGCCAAACATCAATAAAGCAGTAACTCACCTTATCTGACTCAACAAGTTTCCACTTTTGCTTTTTAAGATTTAGGACCTCTTCATCACCATCAATATACGAAACCTATATGACAAAAACAGTATTCAAGTAAGATATGAGCTTTAATAGAACACAAGCAGAGAATATAACTCTCCTTGAGTGAAGGTTCTCAACGGTACACAATATAACCCAGGTTCATTGCCATTCATGGTTTACATCTAACCTTGTGCCTCTTTTTAACAGAATCATAAGAATCAACAACGCCTTCATAATATCTGCATAACAGATAAAGGAGAAAATCATGCCCTAAACAGCAGAACTGCTACCTCTGACTTAAATCCAAAGTTACAAACAACACTAGGTTAAAAAACAGCAGCAAAATCAGTAGTAACAGACTGTAAGAATTCCTAATTTAATAGTAGGTTGAAAAATAAACATCAGAAATGTTCCACTGATAAACCTGTATAAAAATTGCAGCAGCAACACATTCTGGCGATTTGGAGGTAATCAGAAAAGTATTCCAAGATTGAAATAACCCAGAATGATGAAAATATGCATGCAATATTTAGACTACAGCATGGAATTTACTTTTTTGGCAATAATACATGTGTGAATTGTCCACGAGTAAAAGCATGAATTAAATGCTTATGTCTAGTACAGTGTTATCATTATCGTTTTATAGAAGTATATTAGAGAAATAGTCAAGTGCTTACGTCCGATCTTTTGGCCACCAAACTTCAATTTTTAAGCCAACAAGGTCCTCACCGTCTTTTGCACCGGACGCCTGACGTGGAAATCAATTCAGGTGTTATTCAAACAGCACAACAATGAGACAAAAAGTAAGAAATAACTACTTTTAATGCCAAGTACATAACTATTAGGAAATATAACTAGAAATCACAAGGACAATGTATAGCTGTCCAACGAATAACACCAATTGTTTACTGAGATTGATCAACCAAACCAACTTCCCAATGAATCTCCAATGTTGCATTCTTCATGTGCCAAAGCCATCATCCCAGATATATAAAGAAGATTTAAACTCAAACCAATTTTAGAAAACACTTACTTGCTCTAAAACCGGTGTACGCTTCCTCTTGGAATTTGTCTGAGGGGTCTCTTCCAACTGATTTTCATTTTTAGTTGATTTTGTGTTAGACTTTGGTGAAGAAACGGCTTCCTACAATTCAAAACATATATGCTGTTAAAATGGAGTCCTAATGTATGAACAAGCACATCAATGATATAAATGAAAAAGAAATGTTTCTAAAGCTACTATATAGTACTTTGTTATCATCTTTAGCTGATGACTTCGGCGTGTCCTTCTCAATTACAGCTTTGGTACGTCCTCGTTTCTTCTTATCCTCTGGATGTTTTATAGACCCATCTCCATTATCACCAGTAGTCTCTACCTTCTTAGCTGACTGCTTTGATGCTTTTACCTCCGAATCACTTGCAGTGCCACTTTCTTTTTTGGATGCAAATGTAGCTGGACTCATATCTTCATTAGAAACTCCAGCGGCAGGTTTATTGCCAGGCCGTTTTGTTGGTTTTACTTCTGGGTCACTTGTTGCTTCAGATGCCTGTTTGGATTCTTTGGAAATGACATCAGCAGAAGGTGTGGAGTCTTTGGTTAAGGTTTCTTTCTTTTTTGGTCTTCCAACCTTTCGTGGACGACCTTCTTCAGGAAGGTCCACACTTGGTGATGGAGATGCAATATTCCCCACTTCACTATCTAATACCTTGGTGTCTTTTTCTTGGCCAGAAGAAATAGCTGCCTCACTAGAAGGTTCCACACAAGGTGAGCTGACATCATCCTTGCTATTAATTTTATGATTGTCCAAAAGTTCCTCTGCTTCCTTCTCACCTTCAGCCTGAGATCCATCAGAAGGTTCTTGTGATTTCGAAGAACTAGGTTTCCTTCCTCTTCTCTTAGGAGTTTGCTCTACCTTACATTCTGCCTTGTCAGTCTCCATATTAACAGGTTCAGCATTGCTCAAAGAATTGCTACTCTTTGACTGGTGACCGTGATGATCATCCTCTTGTTTAGAGTTTGAATCCAACAATGACACATCTTCTCCAGTCTGTGTGATGCCATTGCTCACTGCTGATTTGGGGGACTTCTCAATAGCCGGTTCAACATGTTCCGCAGACACCTCCTTTGTTGCTATCTCTTTATCTACCTGAACAAAACACAAGACAGACCAAAAATAGTCATTTGTTTAAAGTACATAAGATATAGATAGAATTACGTCTATGGTACAATAGAGGTTGAATCAAAAACACAAAAGAAATAGAATGACATGCCTGTGCGGAGTCTTCCAAAGAAACCTTTTCCAAATTGTTTTCCTCAGCCTGTAGTACACGGGTATAGGAAGTCTTTAGAACCGGCAAGTACAATTCAATTATACGACAAGAATAAAAATTAGCTTGATTGATATATTAGGTAATAACACTAAGATCCTTCCATAATGGCAACAGATATAATAAGTGTAGCCAGTGAAAAGAATTTTTCATAATGAATGTATATAAAAGAATGTAATCTTGAGTATTTAACTATTACCATCTGTTCTGCAGTGACATGGTCATCACCCTGCTCAACAGCACTCGATGTCTCTTGCTGACAAAGAGATGCAACTACTGGACTGTAATCATCTAATGATATCCCCAAGGATTTCACGGCTTGAATCAGATAAGGCTTCACCTTAGAAGAGCAATTTTCAAGCACTCTCTCGCCCAATTTCCGAGCAATAGGCAGTATCTCCTGGAAAAAAAGAACAGATAGTCGGTGAAACATAAGAACCAGTCATACAAAATACGACAACTCTTAGATATATGGTAAGAACCTCATTGTCTTTTTTCACACTAGCTAAGATTGGAGATAGCAACTCGGGCGAGATGTCTTCACTTTCTTCAAGAACAAGGGTCATAATTGTCTCCATTGACGTAAAAACATTATCTGGGTGATGATCTCTGAAAGAATGACAGGACACTATAGTTTAGAAGTATAGTACTTAATTAAGTAAAATCACCAGAAGCAATATGTACAGAAAGTGCATAAATTTAAAGCACACTGCGTTGCCAAAAGAGGAAGGAATATCATAGAAAAGATATCCAGTAATAATTTGAACATAGCATAGAATTAGAAATGACGGGGTGATATAATGGGAAGAAAACCAAACAATAAACGACTTCAGTATTGCAAAAAATACCTTTAACAATAAAGCATTCTAGATTTCTGCAACTAAATTATCCATTTCTTACACATAAGTTTCTGAGGATATGAATGGATAAATGATTTTGTAGTGTAACAATTTACGCGTGAACATTTTATCAACCATGCATTTGTATTAACCTATGAAGTGCATTTTTGTAGCATAACGACTACACCTGATGTCAACCCTAACCATACCAGTTTTCTTCCCCCTTCCAATGCAAAAACATCAATATAAAAACAGGGTATTTTTTAATTCAGTTTTCTTCTACTCAATAACAATGCAGTAGCAAACCTTCAGAACATCAAACTAAAAATTGATCATTTTTTAGTTAGACCAGCTAATCTAGTTCTACGGAACATATTTATTATATATTATCCAAGTATTTTCTCTTTTTCAACTTGATGGCCGATGTTTTGAGATTAAAAGGTTAAGAATGCACGAGTTATTTGAAAAATAATCATTGAGATTTTGCTTTACTGAGGCAAATAAAAGTGCAAGCTCAATAAGGCTACTATTATGTATCTAACTTCCCACAAACTACTGTGATCAAAGTAAGCTCTCTGAAAAACCCCACCTTGAACACCATAAAACCATGAACTAGAAGCAAAAAGGCCAATCCAGATATTCATACTTTTACGATTATATATTGCAGTCTACTTAGGATACTTGTCAATAAAGTGCACCAAAAAGCAGCTTTACCCATAGCAAACACAATAGTAATCTAGGAAGCATATAAAAGATACACACGAAAGCACTGAATATACAGTTCAGGATTTTGAATAAAAATGCGACCAAATAAATTTCAGAGTTTCCACACCTCGAGAAAAAACAAAAGTGCAGCAGATGTAACCCTAAAAATATATCTGCAAGCCTAGTTAAACCTCAATCAAAAACATTATTACAAAGCCATACCTTATTGTTTTAAGGAAATGCTCAAACATCTCAAGTATCAGCGCATCACATTCGAGATCCAACATCACCACACAAGACCTAACCTTTGCTACAGTTTCCAGAATTTGTGCTCTCTTTGCAAATGATCGGCTGGACTTATCAGATAGATTTTCAAATGATGATACAATTACCTGAAAGACTTCCTACAATAACAGAAAAAGGATTTGGTTAGAAAAATAAATAGGAATGAAGAAAATAGCAACAGAAACAGAAAGAGACAAAAAACTATCATTTTGAGTACCTTCATTTGATCGTCATCATACGGAGCATCTGGTGCAGTGATTCTAGTTATCTCACTGATACAAGAGGCAACTGAAACTTTCACATCAGCATTTGGATGCTTCAGAAGTTGATCGGCAACTAAAGCTCTTAGTGATGGAGAAAGTGCATCATGCATTGATTTGGTGGGTGACTGCTCCACCCTCGATAAACAATTCTCAACTTGCTACATTCACCAAGTAGAACAGAAAACATAGAGGTGGTTACCATAAAGCATTGTCTGGTTGGAGAAACAACCACGCACATACACAACTAGAGCATTATTGGAGTAAAATATATTAAAACCTAAATTCCCACTGAGCGACTAAAGCAGTCAGACAACCAAACAGTCCAGATCACTATGTATCATGGTACAAATTCCTTGGGGTCGCTTCAGTTATTAGCAGTAATGCTCCACTATATTTTGCTTCATAAAAACACCAATATAAATTAAATCAAAGTTCAGAGGTTTCACTTGATTATTCATGAGACAAGCTTCGCCTTAGGTAGAGAGAAGAACATTTCTTATTTAATGGTGTCTATATACACATTGCATTATGCACCTAACCCCAACCAGAGTTAATTCTGGAAAGAAAAGAAACAAAACAGTTCTCTGATACCACACACATTCAGAAAGCTCCAAAATTCCTAAAAACAACCTATTCTGATGACAAATACTATTGCAGGGTTGAAATAGCACGCATATCTAGAAGCCAGTCATGATATAAGTATCAAGTATGACTTAATGACTTATATAGCATGTAAATCTTCCGGGTAAAGGAAATAATAAATTTTAATTGTGTTTTAAAAGAAAGCTTATAACAACGCTTAATGACTCACTCAAATATAATATTTACTAGTGCATTAATTGGAGCCACGTGTCACAGAGAAAATAAACCAAAAACGCCTAATCGTAGAAGGAAAAGTTATCTCCAAACCACTAATTCATGTTCAGATAGGATAAGAAGAAATCATTTAAGGGACTTCTGAGTCCCTTTGCAAACAGACATTAATGCGTTGAACTAAATTAAGATAAAAGGTATTACCAATACACTATAAACACGAAACCCATAATTACTCGTATCCATCAAAATATCTCTTTTATAGATTAAATAAATACAAAATCTGTTTCCAATTCCGTTACGCTCCCCCCCCCCCCCCAAAAGCCACAGACGAGCATGTCGAAGCAACAGCAACGCCGACAACCCACCCTCATCGTCGGATCTGGCCGAGCTCCGTCTCACGATCCAAGCCCGAGCTCTATCCGAGCTCCAAGCTCTTTCCCTTCACTGGTGAAACCAACACATTCGCACAACGTCATCGTTGCTCTAGCCAAGCCAGAGAAGCAGCGCCAGACCAAGAGAGAAGAAGAAAATGACGCGTGGCCGAGACCACGCCGGAGAGAGAAGAGAAGGAGGCGCTGCCATGTGTACTCTCCGTGGACAGTCGCTGCTGTATGTAGTCACCGTGGACAGTCGCCTGTAAGGACCCCGGACCCCGCATACCGGCGCGCGACCCCGTT
>JAYMSZ010002268.1:0-12334 GCA_036897665.1 Pelargonium citronellum
CTATTATTTCCCAAACATTATATTTGTATTTCAAATCCAAAATTTCAAATGCCGAATTTCAAATCAAATCCATGTTCTCAAACGCAACCTTAAATTATTTGGTAATCCTTAATTTTTACAAAAAAAATGAAAACAGGACACTCATTTTAAGAATGAAGGTATAATTTTCTAGAAGAAAAAAAAAAAAAAGCAAACCAGGAACGTCCACATGTCATTAAATGAAGTCTATAGATTAGAAAACATCGGGAAGTTTGGAATTGGTAACCGAAGCTGGCAGTGTCATCTGACACATTTTGCGCATTTCAAGCGAGGACAGGATTGAGCTGGCAGTCCACGTGGCATCCATATTGCGTCTTACATGCATGTTTGCCACGTGTCAACCTCGTGGCACAACCAAAAATATCATTTTACGTACGTTATATATTTACACATACAAAAGTATCATATATCAATCAGGCCTTATACCGTGTTTTTGACGTTTCAATTATTTTAAGGAATATTTTAAAGATTTTTATTAAACATATAATATTAGTATTTGATTATACCCCCAAAGTTTTGATTATATATAATTATTTCTCTTTTATGTTTTAAATATCATCATTCTGATTCAGAACAATTTTTTTTTATAATTTTCCATAATATTATTTTTAAAAGTTTTTATTAAGTAATACGCACACTATAAATATATATCATTCGCTTTAAGGTGACTCGAACACGAGATCTCATATTGGTGATGAAAGAATGCTTAGTTATTATAGGTTCAGACTTATTTATGGTTTTAACTTGATTTAATTTCAACTTGGTTTTCTAGTTTAGTTCGTTTGAATAGGTTATTTTGGTTCACTAGTTTTGTATTAGTTTTGTGCATTTTCGCTTAATAAAATTACTTATTATTGCTGGTCAAAAAAAATATTTTCACTTAAATTTCTTTTCTTTTTGTACTCACCATTCGTTATTTTACTATATATGATGATGATTGCTGACATGATCATTTATTGATACTATTTTTTTTTATATAAATACACGATAATTAGTTTAAATTTATTGTTCATAACCGAATTAGTTATATACCGACTAGTTGCAATAATCTATTCTTGGACAGAATAATCATAATTATTTATATTTATTACAATTTAATAGCAAAAGAAAATAAAATTATTGTTACCTAATTTTTGACATCAACACTTGAAACAAATACAAGGAAGGTCGAAGCTGGAAGATCACGGGAGACCTCTTTTAACTCGAAGGTTGATTCAAATGCTCCGACCGAATAACCACTTTTTAAGCCACATTTTTATTTTTTGGAACCGTCTATTACTCCTATGCGCACACACTTATAATAAATCACCACAAATTTACAGTGCTATCGCTATATGTGCAAATCATAACAACACTTAAACTTGTTATCAAAGCAACAACTCACTCTTTTAGCAAAAAAAACCATAATTTTCAATCTGCAAATTCAAAAGACTATCGCTACTGTAAAAATCAAGAGCAACCGTAGCCATATAAAAATCCTTACCTATGCTCAATCAACGAGAGAAAAAATATTGTCAAATTCATATAAACTAATAAAGATTAATAAAAGCTAAAAGTGATGGTGTAAAATTAATTTTATAATATATAAAATGACATTTTTCTTTGTCAAGTAAATTGACACATTAGAATATTATATAAAAAAAAGAGCGGACTAAAATTCAAAACAAGTACGTAGTATTGTTTTCCGATAAATTAGAGGAAGACATGTATAGCATAAGCCGGTAAAAATGATTCACAAGCTGACAAAATATTTATAAACAGAGAGTAGATATTGATATTATGATGATGATGATGATGATGTGTACACACAAAGTAGCCCCCACGCCGCGCCTGCAGAGACTGAGCAACCAAATCAATTTTTGCCGTACGAAACTTTAGAAAACAAAAACGTTGCTGTTTTTGCCATTGTTGTTGTTGTTGCTCACTGCATCACTACCCACCAATTCCTCAGGAAGTTTCCCATTTCCCTCTTTTTTTTTCTCCCAAAATACTCAACCCCTCCTCAGCTCTCTGTTGTGTTGTGTTGGGTTTTTCATGTTTTGGTGAAAGGAGAGATTTTTTGTTCTTAAATGAGAAAATTATAAGAACCCATTTCTTAATTGTTGATTCTTAGTGATGGGTTCATCAGGAAGAGGAAATGGAAACAACAACTATGATTACTCTTTCAAGATATTGTTGATTGGGGACTCTGGTGTTGGCAAGAGCAGTCTTCTTCTCAGTTTCATCTCTAATTCTGTTTATGATCCTACTCCTACTATTGGTATATACACATATATTCTACTCTCTCTCTCTCTGTAAAAAGTTTGGTTTTTGATTAGTTATGCTTTTGCTTTTCTTAAGTTTCAATTTGTATAGATTTCTGGTTGGTGTTGGTACTGTTTGTTTGCAAATTTGGTGATTTTTATGGGTATGTCCATCTGGTGTTGTATCTGGGTTCTCATCATAAATTAAATGGTCTGCATATCTCTCTATGATAATTAATTTATGAGTTTTAATTGTAAGATTGGTGTCACCATGCTCTTATGCGAATAGTGATTAACAGTGGTTCATTGACTTCCCAACATAGAACAGAGCTTACTCCCAAAATTTCATGGAGGTGAGAGAAGAAGAAAGTCTCATGAAGCTTTCAAGCTGCCCTACTTATATTTGATTGCGAAAGATAGATGCATTTTTTTTTATCTGTGTCCTTGAAAAGATTACTCATTTTTTTGCTATTGGATCAAGTTTTAGTTTTCCAGTCTCAGTCCTATCTGTTTGTTTGAGTTGTATATCAAGAGGTACAACCGACTTGCATTTTTTTGTGTCTTATGTGTATTGATCAGTTTTGTGTTTGCCGTAATGATGTTCAGGTGTTGATTTTAAGATGAAGCTACTTACAATGGGTGGGAAAAGAATGAAGCTTACAATATGGGATACAGGTAATTGATATTTGATGGACCAGGCTGATCATATTTACTTATGTTGCATAATATGAGTGAAATGAAGATAATAGATATAATATATAACCAATGAACATGAAGGCTATGAATTCTTCAACTAAAGTATGTTTAAATAGGCAAAGAAAAGGGCCATTGACTTTCTTTCTATTGTTAATTTGCATTAGTGAGAGTGATATTTGGTATTTGCATGTTGATGATGCTGAAGAGGTGAGGATAAAGCAAAGAGCCACATGGACATGGGTTGGGGTAGAGTTGAGCTCAAGTATGACTCAGGATCGATAAGGGGCAAATGTTCAAATTATAGGTCTTCTTGATTAACTATTGACGAAAAATTATAATATTGTCACTTGTGTTATGTTATTTGGTAGAACATTGTTCAAGGTTCGAAATAGTACAGTGATAAGTTCATACTGTAAGAAGAGTTTGATCAAATTCTTCTTAGGAGATTGACTACCGAAATAAGGAAAATTTTCATGGCTGGAGTATGAGTCTTCTTTTTGATGCTTATATCTGTGTATTGTAATTTGGCAAGCAATGAACTATATAACATAAATTTTGCCTGCAATATGTGATGAATTTATGGGTAATTTCATTAACTTAAACAAGCTATCCTATTACTGTAGTCTACTTGCTTCTTCTCAAAGAGGTATGGTTGGACATTGTAAGGAGAAGCATCTGGGTTTTGAAGTGTGCATTGTTCTCTTAAGAGCTTCAAGAACTTTATGACCATGTACAATTCATTTTGGTTTTCTTCTTACAATCATTTTGATGCAATATTGCAGCCGGACAGGAGAGGTTTGGAACATTAATCAGCTCATACTATAGAGGCGCACATGGAATAATCCTTGGTATGCCAGCTCAGATTTGAAATCACATATTTTTAAATTTGTTGATGGAAACCTGGATCATGTTTTCAAGAATTTTATTTTTATTTTAAAATATGGTAATTTCATTAAAAGTGATTAATGTTTTTATTTTTAGTTAACTGCTTTATAGCATGCCGAATACAGGAAGTTTTCGAATTGTGCGCTAATGGTGGATCATATATAGTTAACTTGGTTTCATACTTTGGCTTGTGAAATAGCTGAGAGATGGTAATTTTGAAGTTTAACTGGATCGTGCTCGGTTTTAATTGTAGTTTATGACGTGACTCGACGAGAAACCTTCACAAACTTGTCAGATGTATGGACAAGGGAAGTCGATCTGTACTCCACAAATCAAGACTGTGTAAAGATTCTGGTTGGGAATAAAGTTGACAGAGTAAGTTTTACAGCCATAAATCCCTTTCTTGTTCAAGAAGCACATTGTTAAGGTTTAAATCCCTTTCTTGTTCAAGAAGCACATTGTTAAGGTTTAGTTGATATATTTTGTTATCGTGTGTGGTTTATAAGTAGCTGAACCATTGCTACTATATATGTAATTTTCAGGATAGTGAAAGAACTGTAACCAGAGAAGAAGGAATGGCTCTTGCGCAGAAGCATAAATGCTTCTTTTTCGAGTGCAGTGCTAAAACTAGAGAAAATGTTCAGCAATGCTTTAAAGAGGCTATAGTGAAGGTACTATAAATATGCACTCATCATCTACTATCTTCTGTATCAATTAAGGTAGCGTTTGGAATAATTTTTTTATTTTATTTTATTTATGGGAATAGTAATGAGAATCAAGAATGAAATTTTCATTCCAAAGCTATTCTCATGGCTAAAAAATCATAATGCAAACATTAAATGAGAATCTCATTCTTGATTCCCATTCCTGAAAAAAAAATATAATGCCAACACTACCGAAATGTGAATGCTTACTATTGCAATTTTGAGTTATGTGCATATCAAAGCTGTCTTAAGAAGAATGGTTGTTAAGAATGCACCCCTCATTCTAGCTGGACAGTCACCATATGAGATAGTATTGACACACATATTTAGTTTACTTGAGAATGGTGAGTTCGATTTTATTGGATGATTGTATTATTTCAACGTACGCTGCTAAATTGTTATGGCTTTAGTATGTGACTTGCTTCAATTGATTGAAGTCTAGTTATTTGACACACTTGGTTCTCATCATTATCTGACAGCATTTGGTTTGAGCAGCCCAATCAATGAAGTTTTGGGAATTATGCCAAGAGTGTGAAACCTCTAGGTCACAAAACAACGACCTAGCAATTATGCCAAGAGTGACCCTTGTATATCTGTATATTCTCTTAACGATGCTCGCAATGTCTAGAGGATCCATCGTTACGATTTATGGAGTACCATATATGCCTAAAACTATTGCATTAAGGATCATGGCACAGATTCTGGCTGTGACTAGCTAATCAGCTCAGTGATTCTCATTTATTTAGTTCTGTGTGTGCATTCTAACCAGTCCAATTATTTTACAGATACTAGAGGTACCTAGCTTATTGGAGAAAGGATCCGAAGTAGTGAAGAAGCTGAAGCAGAAGCAAGTGTATGCAGCATCCCGTGGTGGTAATTGTTGCTCTTGATAACAATTTTACGACACAGATGGTAGAACCCAGCAAAACCAGAGTAGAAGTTAAGATGTTCCTCAACAACCAGTACCGTTGACAGCTTGAGACCTTATCATCGAGACACCTTGTGGATGATAACATGTTGGAGCCATTAGCTATGGCTGTGGTAGTTTTGGGATGTTGTAGAACAGCTTATGTAAATTTGTTCGTTTTTTCTTTTTGCTTCAATCCTATATTTCATTTTTTCATTGCATGCATACTTCATAGAGATGTACATGGATATGAATTTAGGGGTGGAAATATACTTCTGAATCCGAACTAGTTCGTGTTCTATGTCATACATGTATACACATATTGCAATATAAGCAATAATATGTTATTGTTACACCAGTGAGTTGTGAAGTTTCTGAAGTGTAATATTGATATAGTTATGTGTACACAGAACCTGATCAGTGCATGTCATGGCCAAGGAATTGCTACAAGGCAACATGTCATTTTCGAGCTTGCTAAGGTACTGTGCAGAAGACAGGGTCAACAAGGCCACGCGGTTTGAACTTTGAAGAAAACAAGGATACAGGCTTTACAACAAACAACACTGCATAGTTGTTGTAAACACATACCAATTAATCTGCCGGCTTGCTAAATCTTTTGTTTTTAAGGCACTTTATAGTTTATACCAGCATTTAATTCTTTCCATTGTCATTATGTGTTTTTATGCTAACTTTCTTGGTAAGTTTCATCACTGTCCATACAAGAAACAAGATTGTTGTTCTGTACATATATGCAGAGGTCTAGAAGGGAAGAGGACTCTACCTACAGCAATTTTTTCATCTCTGTAAATCCTCCAATGGCCTCTTCTGGCTACCCGAGGCTGCTGATTGTGTGTGCAACATTGCTTGCAGCTTTCGTTACCGATTCGCAATGCATTGACATCTTCCTTGAATGGCATGTAGCCTTTGACAACACTATCCAACCTGCATCGAAGGACCAATCGGTATGAACCTTTTGCTCTTTATATGCTAGCTAATTAACAGTTTTTTGCATTTTAAGTATTTCAAGCTTTATATTCTGGTTGTGTTACTTGTGTAAACAGGTTATCACAATTAATGGGATGTTCCCGGGACCCCTTATCAATGCCACAACCAATGATGTCGTACATGTTAATGTTTTCAACAATTTGGATGAACCACTACTCTTTACATGGTATGCTCTTGGATTCTGAAATTTTAGACTGTTTGGTAGCAAATCTTCTTACTGTGCCTCTAACAAAGGATACTTGTGGTGTGTGGGGGGCAGGAATGGCATACAACAAAGGCTAAATTCCTGGCAAGATGGAGTATCGGGCACGAACTGCCCAATCAAACCTGGGACAAACTGGACTTATGTGTTCCAAACCAAGGACCAAATTGGTAGCTTCATGTACTTCCCTTCCACCAACTTCCACAAGGCCGCTGGAGGATATGGACCTATTCGTGTCAATAACCGCGATGTCATCTTGGTCCCCTTCGCCAAACCAGAAGCTGAGTATGATCTTCTTATCGGTGATTGGTACTTCAGCAGCATGAAGGTAATAAATCATATCTGTGAAATTCTCCAAAGTTGAGTCATGAATGAGGCTGACACCATTATATGACAATCTGCATCTGTAAAAGACAACTAGGTCAATGCTGCGTGACTCGTCTATGGCATATTCTGTTGTTCCTGATATGATTCTGATGAACGGTAAAGGCCCTTATGGGGATCCACTGTCGAAAGCCTCTGAATCGTTTGATGTAGAACAAGGTTGGTACAAGACACAAGCCTGTAACACTCTTGTCATTGTTGTCCCAAAACTTTGAACATATTTTGTTGTTGTATGGTATGTACACAGGAAAGACTTACAGGTTCAGGATCTCAAATGTGGGCAGCACATTGAGTTTCAACTTCAGAATCCAAAACCACAAGATGGTTTTGGTGGAAACAGAAGGTTCTTATACCGACCAGATCTTACTGGACTCTCTTGATGTGCACGTTGGCCAGTCCTATTCTGTTCTTGTCACAGCAGACCAAGCTGCAGCTGATTATTACATGGTGGCATCACCTAAAATGCTAAATGCCACTGATGACAGCAGCCTTGTGGGTAAAGGGATGCTACACTATTCCGGTTCCAATACACCAGCTACTGGTAATCTCCCATCCGGCCCAGACCCTTTTGATGTCGGTTTCTCTCTCAATCAAGCCAAGTCCATCAGGTAAATTTCAAGAAACTTTGTTAAATTTGGTTACCAAATGACTGAAATCTGATCATGTCCTATTTTGCTGGATATCAGATGGAACTTGACTACAGGAGCTGCCAGGCCTAACCCACAAGGATCCTTCAATGTGTCAAATGTGACACCAAACCAAACCTTTGTCCTCCAAGCCTCAACAGCTGTGATTAACACCATCCCGCGATATGTTGTGAACAATGTCTCATACATAACCCCCGACACCCCATTGAAGCTAGCAGATTACTTTGTCAACGGATCAGGTGTCTACCACCTCGATAAATTTCCCGTAAACTCTGTCAACAACGAAGCCTCCTACGAAGTTTCTGTAGTCTCTGGTCTCCACAAAGGGTGGATTGAGCTTGTGTTCCAAAACAATTTGGCTGGCATGGATTCTTGGCATTTAGATGGTTTTGGGTTCTTTGTTGTTGGGTAAGTACCAAGTACCAAGTGCCAACATGACAAAATTGTTAGCTCATCAAAACATAAACTGATAGTAGCTAGACTCAATGTTATGGTGTTTGATCAAACAGGTTTGGGTCTGGACAATGGACATTAGACTCAAGAAGCACCTACAATACATACGATCCGGTTGTGAGATCAACTGTGCAGGTCTATCCCGGAGAATGGAGTGCAGTATATGCATTCCTGGACAATCCCGGAATGTGGAACCTGAGGTCAGAGAGCCTGAAAAATTGGTACTTGGGTCAAGAACTGTATATAAAAGTTCAAAATAATGATCCCAATCCAGCCAAGGAGAGGCCACCACCAGAAAACCTACTCCTATGTGGTTAGTGCAAATTCTCAGCATCTTCCATAATACTAACAAGATCAAAACTTTTTGTCATTTCAATTTGGTGTTCTTTGCAGGAATATTTGACACTACAGATGCTCCAGCACCATCACCTGCTTGGTGGTGATTGGAAACTCAACCCAGAAAGGATTTTTTTTTTTATATTTTTTGTTCAACCAATGAAGCCACATGTAACCTTTGTATTTCAGTAACTACAAATGTTGACTGTTTGTGACAATGGAAATGTATCAATTGGTACATCAAATAAGTTCTTTTTTAATTATATATATTGCTGTGATGAAATAGAATAAAATAGAACTCAATTTTGTACACACTAAGTGATTATGCAAATACAGAATGAAAGAAGAGTAGAGAGAATGAATAAAAGAAGAGATCGAAGCAAACTGAAGAACAACATACCACATCAAAACTAATCCCAAGACTATAAGACGGCAAAACTCTCTCTATCTGCATTTCTTTAGACTCGAACTCGAGACCTCAAGTTAAGCTGGAACAATTCTTCAGGCCTGTGGTACTGGTAGAAGTATCATTTTTCTTTTTATCTATCAAACTCTTGAATTGAAGCAACAACAAAACAAAACAAAGCCTTGTTGGGTCAAATAGTAAGCGCTTTGGATTATCTTTATGGTATGAGGTGAGATTTTGAGTTAAGAGGAGATGTATATAGCTGAAAATACATACCGTATAACATACCATCTCATTATCAAGATACATGTCCATTTTTTTATTGTAAAAATTAAATTTCTTTGGTAAGTAATTATATACATAATAATAATAATGATTATTTATTATATAGTACTTTAATAAAATACAAACTCTTTGTTTCATGTGATCCAATCATCCAATGTTTATTATCCATCAGAAATTCTATCTCTAATTTTATTTCAAGGTAACAACCCATTAGGTGCATATTTGAATCATGATTTTAGATTAAACGCTAATAATAATAATAATAAGTAGTATCCTAACTATATCCATTTAGCCGTTGGATAGCTAGCTCTATTCAAATTAATTTTACCCTTTATTTTTAAATATTCAAATCCCAAAGTTATATACTTTGAATATTCAAAAATCCCAAATTCACCCAGAAGATAACACAACCTAGCTGTGGCCAAGAAGAAGCTGATCACATTGACTTCCCAACAATTCCAAGGCATATTTCAATTTTCTTTTGTCATTTCATAGATTATCAAAATTCTGGTTGAAACCAACGACGAAACAAAACATTGATTTTGAAGAAAACAATGTTGCAAGAAGCATACACATTTTGTTCCAAATTAAGCTACACTTTTTTTGTTTTCTTGCTTAACTTTCTCTTAACTTTGTAACTATCACCCTCTTTTTATATAGACTCAACAACAAGGAGGAGATTAAGCACAATTTTTGGCGCTTCAATGGCGCGACCATGGCTATGGCAAGTTGTGTGTACGATCCTGATCACATTAACGATCAAAATGGTCTCCGGGGATGAGATTTTTCTTGACTGGCACGTCGCGCTTAACACTACAATCAAGCCGGTGAACACTGATCAACCAGTAAGTTCTCTGGAGGTCTCAGATTCGAGACTCAGTTGTTACACTTGCTAATAAGAAACACAAAAGTTTTTTTTTTCTTTTCTGTTTTTGATTTACATGTTTTGTGGGTTTTCAGGTTATTACCATAAACGGAATGTTTCCTGGACCTCTCATCAACTGCTCAACCAATGATGTTCTTCACATCAATGTGTTCAACAACATAGATGAGCCATTGCTGTTTACATGGTACAATCCTAGTAATGTGTCACAATATGTTTTTTAACATTAATTTCTCAGAATTTTGGTAACAAAGTGTTGGTTTTGTGGTTCAGGAATGGCATTCAGATGAGGCTGAACTCATGGGAAGATGGTGTGTCTGGCACAAACTGCCCCATTGAGCCTGGCAAGATGTGGACTTACATTTTCAACATGAAGGACCAAATTGGAACCTTCTTCTACTTCCTCTCCTTAAACTTCCAGAAAGCTGGGGGTGGTTTCGGAGCTATTCGAGTAAACAACCATCCTACCATCGTCCCACCGGCCGTTGTACTACCCGCGGTCCTTGTCCACCCAATGGTGACCAGCCAAGCATTGCCCTGGTCAACAACCCACTGAGCCTCGCACTCCGTATGGTCCGGCTAACACCCGAAATACGCAGCCCAAATGTGACATACAATGGGATGTCTAGGGCTGAAGAATTTGCCAACAACTTTGCAGTCAAAGTTGATTTTCACACTGAGTGTTACGCCACAAGATGCAAGCTCTTTGCCAACACCCTCATGGGACCAATCCAGTCTTGGTACCGCCGTCTCCCTAATGGGTCCATATCATCATAGGAAGACTTCAAAATCAAGCTTTTTTTTTAAAGTTTGCGTCCACCGACAAAGACGTCAAGCCCCAGACCCCCCTCATCTAGGTTAAGCAAGGACTTTATGAGTCCCTAAGCGCGTACGTTGAGTGGTTATGCGAACCCGTATACAATGCGACTACATGACGGATGAACCCGTTATGATGGCCTTCATGGGTGGCCACATATCTCCCCTACTCACCGTCGCACTCGCAGCCAATGCTCCTAACTGTTGGGTGAGAGATGCTCACCCTCGCCCGAATATTGGGGCCGGCCGAAGACATGCTTAAAAGAATCCAGCGCACCAACATAGGAAAAAGTGGAGATATAAGCCAAGCTCCCAAGGGAGACACAAGCCAAACTCCCAAGGGGGACAAAGCAACAAAGGTTTAAGATGACCCTGCCTACACTCCCCTCAACATCACATACGAAGAGGTGCTTGAACATGCCCTCCAATTGGACGAATTCAGTCGTCCTGATGAGTTGGTATATGGGAAGAAGAAAAGCAACAACGAGAACATATGGTGCAAGTTGCACAAAGGCAAAGGAAACGACATCGAGGATTGCCACTACTTCAAGAAGTATGTGGAAAAGAAGCTAAGGGAGGGAGAGTTTAAGCAGTTCAGGGCCACCTAGAAAGATGCACCCCACACCAAGAAACATCTTATACTCTTTACTGTTATCGTTATTCAAACAGTGAAATTGTCTTTCTGAAATTAATTGTTTTCCTCAATTGATGACCACAAACAACAAAGAATTGATCCCAATGCGAGAAGCCACCTCAAGGGGTGCCATACATGAAAACCAGAGTCATCCACAAACAGATAGCCTCACACACCTGAGAGGCAAGGCAACACACCTAACCATCATTGAAGAATTGGACTCCATGGCTGGACAACATGGTTCGACCTCACTATTAGAGGATTGATCGTCATGTCTTGACAGAATGGATTAACTGCACTATTGAAGGGTCAATTGCTATGCTTGACAAGCCTGGGTCGACCTCGTCATTGAAGAATTGGACTCCATGGCTGGACAAAATGGGTCAACCTCACTATTGGAGGATTGATCGGCATGCCTTGACAACATGAATCAACCTCACCATTGGAGGATTGATTGTCATTCTAGACAAGCCTGGGTCAACCTCGTCATTGAAGAATTGGACTCCATGGCTGGACAAGATGGGTTGACCTCACCATTTAAGGATTGATCGTCATGCCTTGACAGCATGGATAAACCTCACCATTGGAGGATCGATTGAAATGCTTGATAAGCCTGAGTCAACCTCGTCATTTAAGAATTGGACTTCATGACTGGACAACACGGGTCGGCCTCACCATTGGAGGATTGATTGTCATGCCTTGACAGCATGGGTCGACCTCACAATTGGAAGATTGATCGCCATGCCTTGACAACATGGGTCGGCCTTACCACTCACTATTAGAGGATCGATCACCATGCCTTAACAGCA
>JAYMSZ010002269.1:0-12333 GCA_036897665.1 Pelargonium citronellum
ATCCTCAAATTCATAAGTGAAGCGGCTCGAGTCTGAGACGAACTCACAAGCCTTCACATCCCCACTCAGTTAGCCCGCGCTTTGAACCGCTTTCGCTCGGCGCACGTCCCAAGGTAAGGAGCATGCTCACGAGTTCTCCTCGAGCTCGATGTCACCTCTGCGTGCGCGCACCAAATTTTTGAAAATGTCAATTTTAGGGTATATATCGTTGCAAAATGTGACATGTACAACGTAGTATAAAGTTGCAAAAAAAAAAAAATGTGACAAGAAGGACAAAATTGATATTTTCAAAAAATTCTGTATAAGTTAACTGATAGAATTGAAGCAAAATAGTTGAGAGACCAGAGTAGTCTAAAATTACAAAGAAAAAAAAAAGGTAATCTATTACAAAATGCGAGAAATACATGATAATCATATGTAATTTACCTTTATTACATTAACACCGACACCCTTAATTTACAATACGGGAGCCCTTGTGAAGAAGTGAGGAAAGAGCCTTGAACTACTCCTAATTTGTGAAGGTGTTATCTAAAAAAGAGTAATGCTATATGTTCCAAATTTTGTACAAAAATATTTGTACAAAATGATGTGTCAAACAATGAGAGATGACACATCAATTGTTCCATTGATGAGTTGGTCAATTGAGGATGTAGTCACAAATTTTGTGCGCCTTGTCTTGGTTAGTTATTTGTATCCTTAGATAAAAGATAGCGACGAACTCTAGAGCGGTTGGTGAGGTTTATCATAGCTTGAGTTCAGGAACAAGTGCTTTGATCCATTGATACTATTTTGATGGCAAGGTTCAATGGGTTAAAAGCGAAAGCAAGTCTTAGCACTCGTCCCAATCTCTTTCGCCTTACTCGATCTCCGCCCTATCTTTCTAAACAAATTTTCCATTGTCACCCTCATTAGTACATGAATAGCAAATCGTTGTCGGATTCAAGTGAAATTGTTATCTCTGAATTGTTTATTTCATTTTTAGGAACTACATTAGTCTTAAGGAATTCATTAATGTCGTAGTTGTTGTCGATGAAAATTTTATTTTACCATCAAAGTTTTAGTTAGAAATGACCATTTTTATACTATTTTTACTCTCTTCATATAATCAAGCTAGCATGGAGTCCACACCAAAACTCTCAATATATAAAGTGATTTACCTTTAAAAGTGCAAACATACTTCATAGTAAACAATACAATTAATTGTAATGTCACATAGATGATGTATGATAAACATATAAACTTGGGAATATTGAAGTAAAGTAGCTAGTTTCCATATCAATCCTTCAACAATCATCTTCAACACCTGGGATCAATTCAAGCAAGTCTGGATGATCTTTAAAAAGTTCAGCAACCTGACACAACACATCACAAGAAATTAAAGATCGACGAAACAAATTAAAATGATAAGAAGCCAAAAACACACACCTTCTGGGAAACCTCATGGATGGGCATGTTTCCTTTTCTATACTTGTTCAAAATGTCTAAAAATGATTTATACTCGTCGTCACTAACTTGAAACCGCGCCTGAAAAGTAAGAATATGTAATGTCATATCCGAGAACAAAACCTTTGTATATATAATATCAGATTCAATTGTTTCATGATACCTTCAATTTGTTCACAAATTCTGAAACTAGCAACATGTCCACAGGTGGGAGGGTGATTTGCAGACTCTTTGGCAAGAAGGTTCTAAAACCCGAGATTAGTTCTTCTTGCCCTTTGAATAAAAATTGCACCCGCTCAAGAGCTGAGGCCAGATCAATTCTACAACGAATTTGCATTATATTAAGCTATCAATAAATCAAAGTAGCAATCTTGCCGCGCATGCAACAATATTTAAAGTTTTGAATTACAAAATGTTGTAGCAAAACTGTTTTGTACAACATTGCTACAACATTTGCTCGTAGTTCTGGACATTTTTATAGTGATAAAGGAGCACATCGTATATTATGATCAAACCTTTGAGTCTTGTATTGTCTTACTATTCCGAGGAAGACATAATAGGTGGACCTTTCGTTTTCAAATGCATCCTCGACGAGCTTCATAAAGACGTAGGGATCATCGACATCTGATGGACCGATTTGGTCAGCTCCTCCACTCATTATCTAGGGCAAAACATCAACAAAGGAACAAGTAAGTTGTGCAATTCAGACACAAAAAAGACAAGTTACAACAAAGACCATTTTAGGTTATGAACAAATATTAGCATTTGTGAAGCAATTGTCAAACTGAATCATTGCCCATAGTGATGTTTGTTGTGATATTATAGTCTATGTTGCACCGATACCGATACGCGACTTGTAATTTTCAAAAAACTACGACACATTGACATGTTACGAATCTTAATTTTTCGATTACATACATATATTGTATAAAGAGTTTATGCTTATTTTTTATTCATAGATTACCTTTCACAAAGCTGAAACTTTTGTATGGAACTTATTGGATTAAAAAAAATCCGTCTTTCATAGTTAGTGAACAAACTAGAACAATTGATAAGTTACAAAATATTTAAGTTAATGTTAGTCTTTTTACTGTAAGTTGTCAAAGCTACACCCATAAAGAAAAAGAATAAAAACTTCACAAACACAGAATGTGCCTTGTTTCTAGTTAACTAAACAAGCACCCACTTGGCAAAAATCACAAAATTAGCAGATCAAAGTTCCAAAAAACAACCAACGGATCAAAAGATCAACCCATTTGAACTTCTTTAGAAAGAGAAACAAGAACAAAAATAAAGTTCTCACGCATTTATCAGAAACTAATTATGAAGATTCACAAAATTTCAATTTGTACTTCAGTCGAAAAAGAAAATGATGGTGATCAGCTTTCCGTTACTAAATTGATCCTGCGAGCAACAAGTAACTTGCATTACATTTTACTTTAAAGATCCAAGAAATGAAGTTGAACCTTTTTTTTTTTTTGGTGTAGAAAGATAAACTTAAAAAACAAGAACTTAAAATTACAGAGGATATTGCAGAGGAGAGGATGGTCTCTGTAGTGTTAGTGTTTTCTGGTTTATTTTTTATGCAACTGTGTATAAATGATCTTCTTGTTATATGTCCCTGTTAAGTTTGATTCTCATGTTTGATGAATTAGTGCATGACTTTCTGTCAACTGTCTCATGTGTCTTGGTTGTAACAATCTCAATAGAGTGTAGCAAACTTATTTTAATTTGTTTGTATTTGTATTCATGTAAAATTTACCTAAATATATATAAGGATAATGTAATTAGCGCATGACTAGTTTACCACTGTTTCATGTGTTATTGGTATTCATAACAGATTCAGTGAATTTTAACTATCTTGTTTTATATACTTTACTAACTATATTACAAAGTAAAAACAGTTGCCGAGTTAGATTTTAGGATTGAGATATGGATTAAGAAAGATAGAAAGTGATTGTATATTGGGTTGTTTTATTTTTAATAAGCGGCGGGACAGCAGGCCTACAAAGGCATTTGTTTCTCACCCCTTAATGGGGGCGTCACCCGAGTTAGTCGTTAGCTATCCCCTTAACCCATAAATCTTACCTCATATCATCGGTAAGGAGACTCAAACCTGATACTTCAAAGGAAGTACAAAGCTCATCAACCACTTCAGATTGTGTTTTAGAGAGGATAAGGATCTTCTTAAATTGAGCTAGAATTCAAGGAAGCAAAAAGACACATATATACACTACAACTTAATTACTTTTAAACACTACCACCCTTCCTCAAACTCGAGGTACATTGAGTTTATCGCGAAAAATTGGGTTATGGTAAAAATGTCTGTTGTTCGATCAGAAAACGGCTCTGGCGGCGCGTGGTGTTCACTTGCTCTTGTGTGCGTATGTGCCTGCGGTAGGATGAAACGAACATTGGTGACGGAGTAGGGGACCGATGACCAGAGAGAAGGCAGATTACGACGAAGACGCGTGCAGCTCACACATTTGATAAGATGGTCGGTAGAGTCCAATGATGAGCATATTGGTGGTGTCTAGTTTGGATTGTGCCAGATTTGGAAACTGCACATGTGGCTCACGCGTTTGACTAATAGATGACCGAAGAGAAAACTGATTTCGACGAAGACGCGTGGAGCTCATGCATTGATCAGATGGTCGACGGATTCCGGTGATGAACAGATTGGTAGTGCCTAGTTTAGACTGTGCCAACAATACGATGAGACGACCACCGAGACAGAGTAACAAATTCAAACCCGAGAGAAAAGACCTATTGAGAATATGATGTACAATCTTAGTAACAACAGTGGCTTAAAATAGGCCCATTCAAGGATTTTGTTTGGGCACCAACCAAGCCCCAAACCCCTAATCATATTAAAGCAAACCTAAAGCAGCAACCACCGCCACGATCATCACTCCGACACAGAGCAGCTCTTCACAGAAAAAAAAAAATAAAACCCCGCCAAAAACCCTTCCTTCGAATACCGCCGGAAAATTCCCAAAACCCTTTCTCCGACGAGAGTCGCGACGGTACCGTCAGCCTCGTCGTCCATGAAGGCGTGTCGCCTGTTTTCCCTAGCCAGAATATCGGCTCCCTTTCCTCAGCAAAACCTCGCCCCCTTTTCTGAATCTGCTGCCGCAACCCTCAGATCATCAAATTACTCCACCGATGAGGAAGAAGAAGAAGGTTCCAGCGCCAAGTACAAGGAAAAACTCAAGCTCCAGCGGCCCCTCACCATCAAAAGTACTGGACTGCGTTTCAACTCCGTCAGCTTTATCGGCTCTGTCTGTCGCCCCCCGTGGTTCATCCCCTCACGCAAGGGTGATTTCGGTGTCGTCGCCACTCTTGACGTCAAAAACTCTCCTGAATCGGAGCTCCCCTTGTTGTGAGACTTGTTTCTGTTTTCTATTTTTTGTTATTGATTTGAATCATCTGATTATTTTGGTTCAAGCTTCACTGTTTAAGCTCCTAGTTATTCAGATTACTATGCATAAGTGTCTATATCTTGGATTCGAATACTCTCAAAATTAGGGTATTTGCTTTCATGTATTGTGTTTCAGCAACCATTTAACAATGTTACCTTTCTGTGTGCATCAACTTATTTTTCTGAACAGGATATCACTGATTATGTGGGACAAGATGGCACATATATTTCTCAAACATTTTACGTGCAATGATTTTATATTTGTTTCTGGTCATTTAGGCCGATATATATATGGCTGCCCGAATGGGGAGCCGGCCACAGACTACCAGGTTCAAAATATATTTTCTTTTCTTTAACTTCAATAGGTTTGCTCATTTTATAAGTAGCTCATGTATGCTGTACTCGTAATTCGGTCCCTATAGGGTAGTGAAGACAAACTATTCAGTTCATAGAGCTTAGTTGAAGATTAACCACACAGTCACACGCAGTTGTGTCTACTCAATGTTTATATTTACCCTTGAATAGTGAGGACTTTTGTATTGAACTTTGTATGATAATATTTGCATATACTGCTTGCCAACATCAAGTTAGATGGTGTTCCTCATTTTGCTTAAATCCCTTACTTACCTTTTTGTCCCAATAAGTTGAGGTTATGGGTTTTGTTTGGTTACTGCATCTAACAGATGCATAGCAATTGGAATAAGTTGAATTGTGCTTGTTATAAAATAATACGAAGGATAGTACATCTTGCATTGTTGATGATGTCCACTCCACATAAAATCACATTCCCCATAAGTCGTTTTTGCTGATATATTCTATATTCATTTCATTTGTTCTTTGTAGGTTAATGTAAAAGAATTGAATTTTGTCACACCGCGTCGTCCAGCCACGATCTGCCAAGAATCACAACCACAAAAAGGTAATAGTCCTATATTAGATTTGATCTTATTGTTAACAAAAATGTTGCTACTTGCTAGAGGTACTTCAAGTATATAAAATCAAAACCAACACAAGAGATGGCTTTAACCGAAGTTAGATACTCTTTGGAAAATATAATAGATACTCCAGTATGAGCTTGGCAGGAAGATCAATTTTTTTTTTTGTCGTGCAATGTTTATTTCCTTTTTATATGTATATCGTTTCTCCTTTGTTCTTTCCCTGCTGTAACCAACAATGTTATGCTCTCTCGTTACATATTTAGGTGAAGTTGGTTTGGACAAGTACAAAACTGGCCTTCATTTGTGGAAGGTGTTTTTTGGTAACCCATCTGAATGGTTGGATTATAGGGATACTAAGGAAAGTCCAACATATCCAGATTTCTTTCACAAGAATACTGGTAAAGCTCTCTGGCAATGGCCAAATGATCCACCGTGGATTAAAGAACGACTGGAATTTCTTGATAGGCAAATGGGAAAGCAAACCCGCAGTGAACGTGATTTGGAGCAGCGTGAAAATGAGCTTCAGTTGTGGCAAGAGTTTTTTGCCAACCCATATGAATGGTATGATGGTAGGGAAACAAAGCAAAATCCAAGGCAGCCAGATTTTGTTCACAAGCATACTGGTGAAGCTCTATGGTTAAATCCAAGGATTGGAAAACAATTGGAATCACTTGATTTGCAAATGGCAAAGCAAGGCCGAGGTGAAACTAGTCTGGAGATGTACAAAAACAACCTTCACTTGTGGCAGGTGTTTTTTGCCAACCCAGGTGAATGGTGGGATAACAGGAACAGAAAGAAAAATCCTAAAGCACCAGATTTTACACACAAGGATACACGTGAATCTCTCTGGCTAAATCCCAATGACCCTCCATGGATAAAGAATCAACTAGACTTACTTGATGTTCGAAGAGAAGAGCAAGGCCTAGGTCGCCAGTCCTGTGCCTCCCTAGAGGATTATATTTAATACAAGCTGAAGAGCGTGTGATGGAGCCATTATGGAGGTAATTGATTTGTTTGATGGCACAATACGTACATCGGATTAGACCATGATGAGCGGATAGGCTGCTCTGCGCCAAGTTTTGCACAAGATGGAGATAGTGGTTGGCATCGGCAAGAAGTAATGTGAAAAGCTTTTGTTCTTACATATTGTACATGCAATGAAATGAAATGCAACAAGGCTTCACCAATACCAATACCGTACACATTGGTGGGTTTTGATTGTTTGTAAAGAAGCATTAATATTTGTTTCCTTGTATTATGAAAAGCATGATGGTATAGCTAGCACTCAGGTCTCACTTTCAAAATTTCGACTCTAGATAGGGAGGCATGTCGGTCATTTCGCCGGTCAACGAGTGACATTTTTTTAGTGACATTTGCAGGTTTATCCCTATGGCAATATGGCATTGGTGATTAATTTAGAGTTGGCAAGGTTGGGTCGGTTCGGTTGTTGAAGCATAACCCGACCCAGAAGTACTTCAGATTTGGTCGGGTTTTGGGCGGTTTCATAGAACGGCAAGAGACCTCCTGCAGACAAAATTCATATTGGAATTCATTTATGAAGCTGAGTAGTATATATTGACAACTGATAAGCAACATCAACATTTCCACATAAAAATACAAACAAAATTCCTGCAGACTTACTATAACTTTGTCACACTTCTATCTATAAAAAAGGATTGTTACATGCATTCAGAGAAATCTGGTGGGGAGATACTCGCTTATCCGTAGCGGAAGACTGTAAAATTCCTCGCTTCTGACATCTCCGTTTCTGTGCTGAAACGGTACCCACCACGCAAGTCCTCTGTCAGTAACCGCATTGTGCGCATCAAGTGTTTTGTCCAGCAACGTCGCTACCATCATTGCAACAGTTGGAGACGATGAGAATATCGTGTTTAATATGTCATTGAACTGTGGGTATCACAAAACGATGCATATTAGATACACACATGCAACCATTAGAAATTTGAAATTGTAACTTCTATAGACAGACATAACACTCACACGGCGTCCTTGAATTTTTTTTAATATAAATGCGTACACAATCAAGAACAATGTACTCAATGTTTGAAGGACAAATGTTCGTTATAGTGCACATGTGCGGATTCACTACTTCAAAACATATCAGGGCACATTTTGAGGAATGAAAAAGACCCGCTACACATTTCCGCTTTCAAGTATTCCAGCAATACAAATGCATCAGTAAGACGCTCCCCACAACGCTTCTATTACGTGCTAGGCAAAACAGAACACTTCCCGGTGTAATTTTGCTTAGAATGGTTACTTTCTTCTATCAGTGCATTTGGGAAATCTAGTTGAGATTTACACTATTATGCATATTCCTCGTATGCTCATTTTTCATGTTTCTAGAATACGCTATGCAGGTTGCATTTTTTCATTCTCTACAAAGACATCGTCACCGACAACTTAATACCCTAATTTCCTATAATCAATAGATCATGTTACTTGGATTATTAGATTTTTCACATCAAAATTCATGCACTTTCCACAAAGCATTTTGTAGGAGGGGATAACTACCCTTTGATCTATTCACATCTTCACCTTCTAGAATGAAAATCCTACCAAAAGTTCTTCGGAGACAAAAACAATGTGAAAACCAAAATAAATAGAATAAATCAAATTTTATAACTTACCCATCCACCATCTGTTCTGACTGGTCCATTGCCATCTTGACTCGTATTCGAGACAAAATATTGAGGTATTGATATCCCGAGGAAAATGGAGAGGCCCAGAACATAGAGGTTTCTCATGGAGTTATTGTTAGCGAACTGTATGAATGAGATACCAGTGGCAGCTGCAAGAAAAGACTAACAAATGTGAAACTACTCATCGATGAAGCTTTCAAAAAATATCTCATACAAGAATGGTAATTGAACCACATACCAACAATGCCAAATAAAACGCAGTATATGGCACCGAAGATTGGTAAAGGAATTGATGCAAAGAAGGCGCCAAACTTCCCTGAAAGACACAAATTGGTAAAATGAAAAATGGAGTGAAGAACTGTGGGTAAATCTTCAATAGTTTGTGAGACAGAAACAAACCAAATATAGAGAAAAAGATCATGAAAGCAGTGGATATCTGCACTACCCTTCTGCTCCCTATGTGTGTCAGTCCAAGGAGACCGACATTTTCACTGCAAAACATTAAGCAATAAAACTTTCTAGATTAGTACTTCTAAAATCCACTTTTTGTATTGTCTCTTGTCTAGATAGATAATTATGGAAAAACCGGCAAGCTATAGAACTTGCCTAAAATACTTGTTCTAGGCTAAGAAGAATTCAACACATAAGCATTTTGAAAGTGCAACCACCATCATTTTGAGCAAATTCAACATGAAGGTGATTGTATTCAGGTTCATAAAGGTGGCTCTATGATAAGAAGGTGAGAACTCCTGAAATACAACCTAAAGCTACACAAGACTAAAAAAATGGACCTGGAAAAACGGTTTAAGCAGTCAGATGCAGAAGCTGGTGTGAACAAATATTCTTACAGACCGATATAGTAATACTACTACGACAAAAAAAAAATAAATAAACGATATTCAAAAGTATTCCTTCCTTACACTGATGCTGTAGTACCAACAGCAGCACCGAAAATCCCCTCGACTAGAAGGCCAATACCCTGAATTAAAAAACAACCAAGATATATTTTAATTATCTACATGGCTTAATAGATATCTAGCCTTCCTTGTATCTGCTAAAATATATATATACAAGTAAACGGAACATCAATATATACATAGCACACATATCTGGAACTTTACCTGCAGGCCGATACTCCGACTGAGAACATGTGCTGGAGGGGGTGTGGCACCTGATAGTCGTGCTGCTGCAAAATATGCTCCAGTTGACTACATCAAAAGTTAATATTAAGGACCCATAATTCGAGGGAATTAAGAAATCAGTGTTCAGATCAGACATTTATACATTACCGAGAAAAAAGACACAGAAGACCAGATGTGTGATTTTACTACACTACCGAATTACATTAGGTTAGGAATGCAAAGGTGCTGAAAACTGAAAAAACATAAAAAGATTGTTTTTTAAAACTGAGATTTTGAAAATTTTGTCAAACCTCAGCAGAAGAAACAAGTGCTGCTCCCATCATTCCAAAGACATGGCTGGCTCTGAATATGGGAGTACCCCACTGGAATGGATATGGAACTTTAACCCTAATTTGAAACATCACCAAATAATGTGTCAGTAAGTATGTAACTCAACCAAACACGCAAAAAGTCGTATGATGTAGACAATACCAAGGAGCAGATGATATGAGGAAGGAACGATCTATGCGGCAACTCAATTTAGTCTGTTCTCGAACATTGTTGTATGCTCCAGAGACAGTGAGGATAGCAGCGAAAGCCCAGACAATTGCAATGCAAAAGAGCAAAGCATACCTCTCAAGTACGAGATGGGCAGAAGGATGGATACGCTTCAAGTACTGCAGCAAAACATACGCAGTTCCATTACATTCAAAAAGAAGATTGTATTGGAATAAGAAAAAAAAAAGTAAGTTTGGTTAGATCAAATTACCTGTTGAAGAACGACCAGTAAAATTAGCATGGGCAGGCCAATCTCCACGCAGTTTGCAAGCTGAATATAACAAACGAGTGTCATACAATGGTAATTGATAATTCAACTTTTTAAGGTCAGCTAACCGTAGGAGTGTTCAACAAAAGTAATTACCAGTGGAAAGCCCCGCGCAAATAGACCAAGACCCACCACAGAAACGACTGGTACCATAACTATGGGACTAAAGTATCTGATGAAAAAACAACCAAGGAAATAGTTGAAGCACAGGAAAATACAAGTACAGTGAAAAACAAATAGGTATTCAATACCATGTTTATGCTACCTTGTAAAGCTACCCCATGCTTGGCTATATCCAAGGAGGATGTTGACAATGGAAGAAACAATCATGGATCCTTGAATAGTTCTCATAGTGTAAACAAACCTCTGCAAGGACCAAAATTATTCATCTTTGAATTATGTGTCTAAAGTTTCACAATTGAGCAGTCTAATTAGAGAAACACAATACAAAGGTAAATTGATGATAGACCATTAAATTTTTACGTATCCATATTAAGCGTTAAGCTGAAAAAAGAGTGTATTGGAGGTGAGTGGTAACATCACAAAATCGAAATCATCAATAAGTTATCAGTACATTCACAAATCGGAAAAAAAAAATACAAGAGAACAGTGGAAGATCCAAAAATCTTGTGAACACAGAAATGGCATTGTTTCCAACGAAAGTGCCTCATGTTGCAATTCAAAACTATGCAGAATGATCGCTAGTTTGTATCTGCGCCAACATATTATGCTATAATTATGAAAAGGCTCAACATTACACAGTGCATGGAGCATCAATTCACAAAGGAAAGAAACCAAAATAAATAACATTACTCATGCCTGCTACATGTACGTTTCTCCCTTTTAGAAATCCAATTATCCAAAGCACACAAACCCACAATTTACGAGGAATTATGTGGCAATGCTTCTTTACTAACATATCACGCTAAAATCCGTAAGAGAACAATTGCATAGAAAAAATATGTACAATCAAGCTCATTACCAAGTTATCGAGTTCTGCGAAACCCAAATTGAATTGAGCATACCTGATGCTCAGAGGTGAAGTTCCTGTCCGAATAATCATTGATAATTGACAAAACCGGTAGATAAAAAGCAAATGATGCACTCATCACAGTGGGAAGCCTTGTTCCGAGAAATGTCTGAAGCAATGTATTCACTCCAGCCATGAACAGCAATGATTGAATCACTCGGGCCTTATCGCCCTGTTCAATGTTACAAATGGATCCAAAATTTCAATTACTCATTCCAAGTAAAAGTGTTGTGGTCCATCAAATTTTTGTTCCTCAACGAAAACGAAAATGTGAGTGAGACTTACATGGTCCCCACCCATTCGAGGAACAAGAGTGCTGGCAATGAAGACTATAGTTCCCAGCATCACAATGTAGTGCTGGAAAGCCAGTATAAACGTTTCAGCTGAAATGAAAACAAAAATCAACTCATCAAAGTGATCAATTAGCAGAATTAATCCCCAAAAAATTAACATATTGAAATCCAAAAACATAATTTCTTTATATAATTACAAAAATGAACTTTTCAGAAATTGAAGCATTGATGATTATTGAAAAATAAATTTTTATTATTATTAAAAAAGGTAATGAGGTGATCTACCAAATTGAGAAGTCAACATCCCAATACCATGAAAGAGCAGCAAAATAGTAAGAAATTGCTATTTTTTTTAAAAAAAAAGTTGAGCCCCAAATCACACCCAGAAGTAGACATGCAAGAAAACCCAGAAATATAATACTAAAAAGGTCACACCATTTTCAACTTAAAAATCTCAACTTTACCCAGCTTTTCGACAGAAAACCAAAAGGATTCTAAGAAATATACATTTTTTAACCAAACCCACTTTGCAGAAAGGATCGAAACAGTAAAATCCCAACTTGCCAGAGAATTTAGAAAAAAAAAAAAAAAAAACACA
>JAYMSZ010002270.1:0-12331 GCA_036897665.1 Pelargonium citronellum
GAGGGTTTGTGACTAATACCTTTTTCTTCGTTAGTCTAAAAATTGAGCAGGTACAGCAGCTGTGCTACGACAGCCGTCATTGCCGCGACAAACTTATTTCCAGAGGAGGCCGCAAAACAGACCAATGTCGCAACAAGCATCCTTTGCCGCGACATCCATATGAAGACTGGAAGGGTCCTGCATCGGCCCATGCCGCAGCACAAATTTTTGCCACGACAAACTTATTTTCCAGAACCTAGCATTGAGAAGACCAATGTCGTGGCAACCATATAATTTTTGGAAAAGCTGTGCACCACCAATATCGCAGCAAGGAGCTTTGCCGCGGCAAACTTATTTGATAGAAGGCACCCTACTTTGGGGGTATGCTATGGCATCCATCCTTGCCATGACAAGGTGATCGTAAATTTAAGACGACACGAAGAGCGTGTTGCGGCATCCTCAACTTGCCGCGGCAAGCATGTCGGTGACAGAAGCGCGGGATTAGAAAAGTTGGGGAAAAGATTAATGGAATTCGACAAAGAAAGAAGAGAGAAAATCTACTTAACTTGACCGGCAATTAGGTTTGGTAATGTAGCTTCTCAAACATTCAAACAATGTGTATGATGGTGTCTGAGTAATTATAGGCATGGAAGAGACTTGGGCTCCAAGAAAATATTTTCCTTTTTTTCGATCCAATTCTACGAAAACACGGAAAACGTGGTGGCTACGCATCTCTTACATTACTGATTTGACCCAAAATCTGTAATGAGCTGGGCCATATAAGTTTTGGGCTGGCCCAATTTGAAAATTATAATACAAATATCTTGGTCCATAAAAATTTATTAAATAAATATTTTTTGGTCTTACTGCAATTATTGGGGTTCCATTCATGTGGACCTGTGGTCAGCAAGGAGATAGAGGGAATACGCTATTTTATTTTATTTTATTTTTTCTTTATGCACGAGTATACCGATACTAAGACTTGAAATTGAGATATCGATGGACCAAGTAAAATCGACTATTTGCCCTACTGAGTGTTCGCAGGGAATATGTGTTTGTGAGAAGTGCAGGTGACAAAGAGTGGTTGGTCCATATGAAAAAGGGTAGAGAAAGAGGTGACTTAGGTTTTAAGGGTCAACTCTTCATGGATGCACATTTTTTGGGTTCAATGTAGTTAATGCAAGTGCAAAATGGAGGATGTTGAGGGAGTGAGTGTGAGAGAGTGGCTCATGGTAGTGAGAGAGTGAGAAGAGGGATCTGGTGTGGCGCACGTCCATGATGGAGCGGCATGGGAGTGAAAAAGGGATCGATATGATTGGCGTGCATGGAGAACTCGGTGCCATTTATTTGTACATTTTTCGCCTTCTCGGGCTCACGTCTACGACAATATATGCCGATGGAAAAAACATTACAAAATTGTTATGAAAATCAGCGATAGAACAACCCGTTGCAAATATGCGCTAATAAACTGCGACGTTTTCTTATTTGTCGCAGATCATGCTAGTTGTTGTAGTGCTTTTCTGAAGAAGGAATATTAGAAAAATGTTTGTTATTCCCTCCATCTAGACATGACTATTTAAGAACAAGAAGAAGAAAGCAAAGGTCCACATTTTTTTTTGAAAAATAGTTATGCAGTTATGCATAAACTCCTAACAATATCATGTAACTCAAAATTTGAGAGATTCAGTTTTGCAATGAGACACCATATATTTTGTAAAGAACAATTAAGCTGCACTTGCATTTGTCAATATTTATGATCAAAATTGCATATATAATATAATGTTCTCTTAACTCATCTTAATTACACAATTAGGAGATGGTTCCATAGCAAATACAAATTAATAGTTGATGGGTCACATAATGGAGCATGCATTGACATTGTCATCACTAAAAATAGTGGTCATTTTCTCCTCCGGGAGGTTGTTGCCCGGAAAAGCTTGCGTAGGGTTGCGAACGTACCCTGCCGGAGCCCTCTTGTCGTACGTCCCCGCCGCGTATGGGTGGTAAACTAGGTTGTGAGCTACGTATGGCCAAAACTCAGCTCTCTTCCCTGTCCTCTTAACCCTATTCAACACCTTGTTTGGCTCTATATTTCCCGTTACTTTCACATGGCTTTGCTTCCTATTCACCTCCACTGTTTTTACCCCTGTAATTTCAATATTTGTCATCATTTCAGAATTTGCGTTCCGTGAAAGCTGAAAAGAAAAACTTTTAAAAGTAGAAAAAGAATAATTATACCTCACTATTCTCTATTTAATACCCAAATTTCTTTTGTTTAGATGATTTTTCACCCATTCCGTCTGACAAAAAGTTTCGAAAATGCCAATTATTGTGGTCTATTGCAAAATGTGACAAGTACAAGGTAGTCTAAAGTTACAAAAAAGTGACAAAAAAGGTAAAATTTTCATTTTCGTCAAAATTAACTGATGGTAAAAAATAGTTTAGAGTAGTCTAAACTAAAAAAATAAAAATAAAAAACTTAAAATAGTCCATTGCGAAAGCGATACATACATGATAGTTATATGTAATTTACCCTAAACATAAGGAAGAAGAAGAAAAGAGAGAAACCTTTGATGGTGGTCACAGCATGCCTTACTCTTCTTTCACAACCATCACAGTCCATTTTTACTTTGATCTCCACAGTCTGATATCAATGTACAGTAATTAAAAAAAACATCAAATATCTTTTCTTTTTTCTAAAATTAACACAATCTTGGAAGAAGAAGAAGTTATTTTTTTATAAGCAACGGGACAAGACAAGCAGGCCTATTCAGCCTGTGTTTCTCACCCCTTAGTGGAAGCGTCACCCCGTTAGTTGTTAGTTTTTCCCTTAAACTCATAAACTCCACCTCGAATATGATACCTCAAAGGAAATCCAAAACGTATCAACTGCATGAACCAAGTAAGAAGAAGAAGTTATTGAAGAGTACCTGCATTGGTCTGCGTTTGGTTCTTGTAGCTGTGTCATTGCAGAAGCTGGAAAGATAGTGAAGAGCACCCATTTTGCTTTCACTTTACAAAGAACACAGAGTGCTGTGTTGCCTATTTATATGCTTTTGGGGTTTTCTTATTATTTAATTTTATCTTTTATGCTTTGTGTTTGGTTAATGGGAAAATGATGTAAAGTACTCTTTTTTATGTTCTCCATGGCTTTTGTGGAATTTGCGTGACTTTGCTTTTCCAAATTATGCACTTCAAAGAAACCCACAATAATGTCTTTCATTGGTTGATTCTGTCAACAGTGTAACAATAATCAATTAAACTTCATGGACAATTGAAAATGCATCGTTTTATTTGTCAGTGATGTAAAAAATTATTGAAACACTACGTATTGTCTGACGTGACATGATGACGTGTCAATAAATGCTGAAATAACACTTGAAAACCGGCTATATAAGCAAATTGAGTGAGTTTAATAACCAAGACATGATGCGTCAAATGGTTAAAACACTTTGAATTCATCCTGACGTTTCAAGTTCAAGCCTCATTGTCTTCAAGTATGATGTCATATTGTTGATGATAAAAAATTATTTACAAAGAGAAAATAAAACAAAATCCTAATAATTAAGATCTAAAGTTAAAAAATGTGTCAATCATATATTCATATCCTACCTAGCTAGCTTACGTACATATTTAAAACATTACTTGTTAGTAAAGCTATATAAGAAAGTGACACATATGTGAGACTTTAATGATATTTACAAATTAGTATATATGCCAAAGTTTGAGTATGACCAACATACATACATATATACCACATTTTGCTCAGTTTCAGTTCCTCTCACAGACCATGCTCATTGGTTCATAGAGCATCTCCTTCACCTTTCTCTTGCGTATTATTTAATACCAACTTACCACAATTCCTATTTCCAAGATGTTTCCGGCAAAGTTTTGAATTTTCCGGCGATACCTAAACCTACAACCCATAACTCACACAATACCCGACTCACATAAAATGACTTAGTTGATGGCTAAGCTTATCCAATAATGTGTTGACACGTCAGCTACATGTATTTTACATGTACTAACATACATGCACTCTACATGTATTTTACATGTACTAGCATACATGCAGATCATCCCTATAATAATAATAATGTAATTATTTCTCCAGAAAGTAGAATGCTTTTTAATGATGCTTAAATGACTACAATTAAAGAGAGATTCTTTTTTATATATATCATTTGATTAATACTAATAAATTTCATAAAAAAGAACCCAAAATAATTATCAATAATTTTCACATTTTCGTTTTAGTTATGATTCTTTGATTATGTATAATTTTGTTTTACTAATAATTGTTATTTCTAAATCAGGAATAAAATAATTGTATTTAATGCGATTAAAAAAGTGATTTGAGAAAAAGTGAAATATCAAACTGTATTTGAGTATATATGTATGAAGATGTGAATAATTGATGTGGCTGGATATTTAAGTGAGAAAATGTAAGTCTAAGATTCTAGCTATTCCTATCTACACAAATTAAAGTCAAAATATGCATGCATATCATTCCAGAATTGACAAACACATGTGCAGCCACACATTTTATATATGGTCTACAACGTTGCTTAACTAAACATAAAAAACACGAATCATTTTGTTGATGTTAGCCAATCAACAACTCATTGTTCAACTGAACCTACGTACGTAGTGGCATGCTCTACCCTAAATGTTTATACTTGAGAATACCATTGTTCATTGCTACTGTCTATTCTTTCCTTTTTTCAGTATATACTTGGGTTCTGAGCGGGCCCTCACACTCGTGTTTAACACCTTTTAGCCGTTTTACCACACCTAGATTAATTCTCATTTGAGATTTGTTTACAGTTAAAGCCTTCACCTCTCCCTATAGGTGTGTAGAGCGGGGATCAGACGCAAGCGTTTTTCCCACTCACGCAAACTGTGTTGCCAACTGCGCCACTACCATTGGGTTACTACTATCTATTCTTAACATCAACACATGCAATTAACACACATGCAACAAGACTTTCTTTTTTTGGTTATTAACTATGAGATTTTTGAAACGGGTCCGCAATCAGTATCTTAAAGTCATACCACGTACACTCAGACTAATCTCATTCGAGGCATGTAGGAACACAAGAACAGTAAAGCTCTCCCTACCAAACGTACATGTGTGTTTTCGGGTACTCAAAATCGAGATCTCAGGTTAAACTAAAAAAAACTCATTAACAGATGACCCAATGCTTGGTGGTGCAAGAGGACTGTCACAAGTAAGACCACAAGAATAGCAAACCTCTCTCTACCAAACACAGATGCATTTCCCGAAACTCGAACTCGAGACCTCAAGTTAAGCTAGCACAACTGCTTGCCGGTTGACCCAACGCTTGGTAAGGCAACAAGACTTCCACAGTAAGAAAAGAAAAGCAAAGGAAAAGAAGAGGATATTAAAAAAGGTAGGAAGGTGGATATAGAAGAGAAGAATTATGAAATGAGGGGGGTCCTTCCAGAAGATGCCACAACTCACTGTGTGTGTGTGTGGAGGAATCTCAAATGCAATAACAAAGGTAGAGGCAAGGACAGCAAGATGGGATATTGATTAGGACGAATTTTGGGCAATCATGCATGCAATGCAATGCAAGCCACCATCACTGTGAGCTACCAAATGCTTCTTTCTTCTAATTCTTTCCGTGACCACCTATATATGTATTGTTCTCTTTACTTTATCAACACTATGTCAACCACAACAAATTAGGCAGATGTAGCAACACAATCCTTTCAATATTGTACACATATATGACTAAGAATAAAGAAGAAAGGAAAGGTTCAACATCACAAACATTGAGATTCCTAGCAAAAACTCTAAGTAACTGTACACTTTCAGTTCTTATTATTACCCAGCAAGTAAAAACATTACAAGTATAGAGAAAGCGGGCTCTTATCATCAATTCAACTGCTAAGAAAGAGTTATTATAAATACGAAACCGAGAATAGCAATCCTCTGAGGTACGTTCAAATAACAATTTCCCTGCGAAGCAAGGCATTTCTTACACTACCACGCCGCCATATGCACATTTTCAACGTCGCCTGTCCGTCAGAACCAAAAAAATCACATGGAATCAAGAGGAACCCCCCTTTTTCGTAATTCTGGTCCTGTTCGCCTGGGCTGATTTTTGTCAGCGACTCTAGTTTCAGAGTGCTTCCCTCACTTGTTACTGTAACATCATATTTAAACCTCTCATTTGATGAAGGCCCAATACAGCTAACCGTGACAATATTTCCATAAGTGCTTATAATACTGCTAATTATAAATAGAGTACCTTCAACTTCTTCGAGTATTAGAAAACTAGCACTAGCTTTAATGAAAATACTGAAGGGTGAGCTGTACTTAAAGCCTGTTGCAGGACCCGCATGTTTACTTCTGAAATGTGCGGACAACTGCTTGGACGAGCCAAGGAAGCTGCAACCGTTATAGGGGCAAGAACATGGGGCATGGAGGCATATCTTCTCATGCTCACTTTTCTTACTATAGCTCAATGTTTCATTGCACCCATACTTGCTGTTTAGGCAAGAGATTTTGACTGATTCAAGAACCTTCTCAATAGCCCGGCATCGGTTATAACCAATAGGCCATGAACAGGAAGGACATTTATTCCGAATTTTGGTGCAGCAGGCAGAGCAAGCTATGTGGCCATTTTCACACTGATACATGCAAGATGAATCAAAGTTAACAGAGTAACAGGCAAGCATTGTCATATGCATAATATGAACCATATGTTTGGAAGAAATGAATTCTACATTAAGAAATCCGCATATCTATTACATGCAGAGCAGAGAGAATTGCTCTTGTAATCTGTACTGAATGAGTTCATGCACATACCACTTCAAACACTGGGAAACTCTATCAGATGGTCTTAAGTAACACAACAGGTTTACCATCCACACAAATAAAATCACTAACATAGCTTTCGGATTTAGATATTTAGTTCAGGAATCAGAATTGGGAACCAAAAATGAGAATAATGGGAGTAGTTGGCAACAAGATTCTAATTCATCATGTTTAGATTCAGACTTTTTTCTATCATGGGAGTAGTTCCCATTCCGGAACCGAAAATTATAATCGAAACGCTAAATCTAAAAATAAGGACATGTTTCAAGAATCCATGTTAATTTCAAATATCAATGTCCTTCCAGCCAACACAACCAATTTATATGAAATTAAACCATACTCAATACTTCTAAAAAGACTAATTAACTAAATCTAAAAACATGTCCTTATTTTTCTTCCTGTCGTTGCTTTCTTTTATATGACTTAAAAGATGATAAACAGCAGGGCAGGAGACAAAGCAGCCAACCTGCCATTGGCAAAGGTTTGAACCCAGGTGATAATAACCTCTTCACTAAATGTAATGAAGGGTGTGGTGCCATTTGAGCCATTGCTCAAAGCATGTCCTTGATTAATATACCACACAAAATGAGGCAATCATCCTGTTGCTAAAAGAAACAGCACAGGTATAGCCAAATAGTACGAATAAATATAGACCCACTAAACTAATTTCAGCATGGACGATTCAGATTCGTACATGATCAGATTGAGTGACTACGAGTTCTGAACCCATTGATTTCTACCTTTCACAAAAGCATAATTAATCAGAGAAGAAGATCAAAGCAATGCCTAGAAAACAGTTAAAAGAGTATCCTATTATATCAGTTCATTCCACAACCACCAACCATCTGATTTTGATCCACTCACAAAGATCCAGTGAGTATGACACAACAAACTTCTTATAACTATGAAGGCAAACATACAACTGCAATTTGTATAAATATGTTATCGTCTTCATATTATTACCTTGAATAAATTCATTTCAGCTTTATCCATACAGATTTGTCAGAAAAACTCAATAGCATATGTTTTGCTTAACAAGGTACAGGGACAATGTGAACTGGTCTCGAACAAAACTCGCAATCCATGTGCCACATTTTAACAAAGTAACAGAATAACTTGATTGTCATTTTTGCAAGCGAGTTGTGGATTAACAAAAGTCAAATAAGTAACAGGGATTTATGTACAAAAATATCAACTTGGAGATAATAAAATAAGACATGAGAGTCAAAGGATATTTAGTTGGAGATATTCGGACATATCTGAAGTCCAGAGTAGAAAGGTTTCGACACTACAAGTCATTCACATTTACTAAGAGCATAACCTTTAGCTGTTGCATAATGATTCATCATTTGCAAAACAAGTATGCAAGCATATTTTATAGGGCTAACTTCACTCAGCCACCTAAACTTTTCTTTCGAATCAACTAACTTCCCAAAATTTGAATATACTAAACCGTTTGATAAAATATACTGAAAAATCTTCTCTCACATCAGGTGTGTGGTTACTAAAGCATAGATTCATATCAGTATAGAGTCATTAAACGTTTCATTTTAAAATCTTTTGATGTGAGAGAAGATTTTTCTGTTTTATCTAAACAATGGTTTAGGACATTCAATTTTGGTGAGTTCGTTGATTGAAAAAAAATGTAGGTCATTGCGTGAAAAAGGCTAAAAGTTCGGGATAGTTGCGTGAAGTTAGCCCTATTTTATATCTATGTGTTTCATATATCTTAGGCCCTCGGCAAACTACTCGCAAGTCAGTAAATATTCATCAAGGCATGAACATATGAAATACAATGATCACTATAAATTATTTAATCCTACCAGCTAAATTACAGCTCAACGATTGCTGTTGGCACTCTACATGATTGTTGCTAAATTGCTTTCAAAATATTTAAAATTAAAATTAAGTAATTGTTATAAAAAAAAATTAAAAAAAAAAAAGTACCGCAAATTTATCATTTCTAATTTTCTATTACGGTAAATTGCACTTAAATACATTGTACTTTGCACCATTTTTACATAACAACCAAAACGTTAAGCGACAAATAATTATCCACACTTTCAATAGTTGCACCGTCAGTGCAAGTTCTAATTTTTTTGTCAAAATGAATCAAATGCCACTTCTAATTTACAAGTTCAGAATTATTCTAAATTCGGAAAATTCAAAAGTCAGAACATCTTCAATTCCTGTATTTATCTTAGTCCAACTCCTATTAATAGTATCAATCACTTGGGTCCAATTTCAATAAGAATTTTCATATTTCCATCTATGTGACACGCCAATAGTTGTGAGAAATTTTAGATTTTGAACCAATTAGAATGCTTGGCAACTATTGGCGTGTCACATAGAAGAGAATCTCACAAAGAATGCTAACAGGATAAAAAATCAAAACCCTGAATCCTCCGAATCTTTGAGCAAAACCAACATAGAAGAGAAAGGTAGACAGAAGGAAGATGATAACAGCAACCGCACCACCACCACTTGCACCTCAATAAATCTTTATAAGACCGCTCCACCGCCTTTCTTTACTACATCTCATGTTATCATGACCGTTGTGGTTGATCCAGCATCGCAATCAGAGGTCTCTATGTCTAGGTCTTGCGAAGCAACCCACCAATGTTGCCTCCATACATCAGAGGCATAGTGGATAATGAAGATCAGTTAGGTCTTGTCTAGTATGGATACAGAAGATGAAAGGTTTTGTGACTCAAAGGGATGATGAAAATAAACAAAAACAAAACAAAATTCTAAAACAAAAAATGAGAGAAGGGCAAAGTTGGAGTTGTAAAAAAAATTAAGGTCGCATTGCTTGCACATGAGGGTGTTTTTCCATTATTAACATTATTTGACCATTGGTGCAAATTATTAAAGCTAAGGGTAGTGAGTACTTGCATTCCAAAGAACAATTTAGGTATGTGCAAATGGTGCGTAGAACAAGGTACTTAACTACAATTTACCCTCTCTTTTTTATTGTTTCCCCAAATGAAATTTGGAACACACAATAAAGCAAAATACACAAAATGCCAAAAAAAACAAAATGAGCATAAAATAATTCCATTGACACTCTCTCTTAATGAAGCTCACAAAATATTCATAGCATATCTAATCAAACCAGGAGAACAAATAGAAAACAAAGTTGACCAAATATATAACACTCCCTTCCCAACAAGTGTTATTTGGCATTTCACATATACTAACAATAATTTTATTGTTGTATATCTTTCTCACATGTGCCCTCATTGATATTTTGTTGTAACAAGTTCCAAAGATTATAAATAACTTTTTTAAAGGACATTATTCATACATAATTTCCTTCCTAAAAATGATATATAAAGGGAAAATAGACATGTAGTTTAGGACATCTAAATTTACATAGTGGACACAAATTTTGGGATAGGAATGAGTAAACTATAAGTATGAATTTTTAAAAGGGTAAAATGGGAGTGAGTCAGCTCACCTAAAGTTAGGTAAGTCAGTCACACAAAATGGTATAGTTTTGAATAAGTGGTTTAGAAGAATATCAAAACTACTTAGTTTCTACCTATTCCTCACACATGAAAAATCAATCAAAACTACAATGTTTTGATGTTCTTCTCAACTTGTTCATAACTACGTCGTTTTGGGTGTCCGACTTATCTAACTTTAGGTTAGTTGACTCACCTCCGTTTTACTCTTTTAAAAAATAAGAACAACAAAAATTGGCTTTAATTGTTTCCTTCGGATGGTCCAAACTCCAAAATCCTAAAGTTGGTTCCACACTAAAAACCATTCTAAAACCTAAAAGGAAAATAAGATATAATTTGCTAGTTTAGAAATAAATCAAACAATTAAGTAAAAAGAATATAATAAAAAATAAGCTCCCCACAAGGATTTCAACCTTAGACAAGCTTAAATCCATAAGTAAATCTCAAATCGTTATGAATGGAAAGACAAAACCATGGTAAAGAACCTTATTCTAATTTTTAGACCACTACATTAGTACATCATTGTTTAGACACATATTGCACATGTTTCGCAATTGAAATAGTCATGCCACAACAGTGGCTTGTAACAATCTCATAGTAGGTCAAACTATGGTAATAGTAGCCTCTAGAATTGCATCATATATTTATGTTGGAAAGAAAATCAACCCATTCCTTTATGTAACGAGTTCAAGCCAACAAATGAAATGCTTCCCGAACATGTTGATCGGAAATACAATTAACCTCAATTGCACATCTTGTATTTTTGTGCGTATATTTCATGCTTCATTCCTTTTGAAGATGGATAATTTACGACCAAATTGTGGCTTGTATAGACGGTAACACGTGTCCCCTCCAACCTAGACAAGTCAACTCAAGAATGCCTACAAGATTAGACCCAAATAGGGGGGAGGCTAAGTCACACTCGGATGTGGTGCATGTAAGGAGTCGTACCATGAATTGAAGTCGCAAATAGGTTAGGTTACCTAACAAGGTGCCCAGAGACTAGGATACCCGTAAATCTCCTTACCTACTCCAGTCACATCACCTTCCTAGCCATCACCATTTGACAACCCAAAGCAGGAGTTTCAGCCACAATGTGTTGAGGGCAATGCCTAGTAAGGAATTGAGGGCTAATCCTGTTGGTTACCGAATTGAACATATGAAAGTGGTGTGCTTGTCCCTACTTGATGGAAGGGAAATTGATTGTAGTATAATATCCTTGAGAGAAGAAGTGTGTATCATATCACCATCCAATCAATCCACAAACTCATTGCGGGTTGCAAGTGATTATGCAAGTTTCACTGCACTCATTCGCGTATTCTTCTAAATTTCTAATAAAATCCCCTTTCATCTCATAACATTGCAAAATTACTTAAAATTACACAAATTCCTCAACCATCAAACCCTTATGTTCTCACATATAAATAGAAGAAAAAAAATCAATAACCTAGTCAAATTCAAGGAACGAAACTGAATTTCCACAGCTACCCACACAAAACCTACAATTACTATTACAGTCGAACAAAATTTCAAAGCATTTCATTTGTACGCACATACTCAAAACAAGTGCATGAGTGAAACAGGAAGGAGAAGTAGGAAAACAGACCTGATAGACTGGAGCGCACAAGGGGTTGAAGCAAATGGAGCAATCGAAGACATCCGGATCGACGAGGGTCACCGTAAGGGACCCGTCCCTACTGGTTCCCGCAGAATCACGAGCCCGTTGGCTGGCGACGGCCTTGACGGCGGTGGATCCGGATGCTAAGCTAGTCGGAGCCACCGTTCGGTTGTGCACGTAGGCTGTTAGGTCCTCATCTTCTTCATATTCAGGAATATGAGGAGGAGGTCGGTCGCTTTCATAGTCTTCTTCGATGTCTTCGAGGTCATCGTGGTCAGTCACGTTTTGGTCGTCTTCTTCTTCTTCTTCTTCTGCATCTATCTCGAAGTGGTCGTCGTCTTCTTCGTTGTCGTCAGATCCGCTATCGGAGAAGCGTCGGCGTATCATAGGCTCGGGGGGGGGGTGGGGGGAGAGAGAGGG
>JAYMSZ010002271.1:0-12330 GCA_036897665.1 Pelargonium citronellum
AAAATAGAGGAATGAATAATAATTTGCGGAATAAATAATATGATATTAAAATAATTTAATGTATTTTTTTAGAAAATATTAGTTATAAAACAATACTTGTTGAATAAAAGAACTTCTTGATCTTAGTATTTTTTATTGCTTTGTTGAAGTTGCTGGCCACATGTCGAACACAATAACGGTGGACCGTGTAGGGAGGTTGCCACAGTGGGTTAGATTCAATAGCACTTAGAATTCTCGGATGACGGTCTGAAAGCAAACAAATATCTCTCCTTTGTGTGACATGTGTTCTAATGGCATTAAGAAAATAGCTCCAGCTTGAAGCGTTTGACTTTCCACAAGTGCAAATACCAACAGGAAAATATTTTTACTCACGTCAATTGTAGTGGAAACCATAAGTGTTCCTTTGTACTTTCCATACAGAAAAGTACCATCAACTTGGATAATTGGGAGGCAATGATCAAAGCCGGATATGCAAGGTTCGAAAGCCCAAAAACAACGATGAAAGTATGTACACATACTTGAGCCTTCTGTAGATGGAATATGTTGTTGTTGCATGTCCCATATTGATCCCGGGTTGTAATGACATATAGCGGTAAACAATTGAGGCAGTTTGATGTATGATTCTTCCCAATTTCCGTGGATGTGGGCGATGATCTTTTGTTTGGCACTCCAGGCTTTGTAGTACAAAGGTTGATAGTGGAACTTTTCTTGAGCTGAAAGTTGGATTTGAAGCGGATTTGTCCACGAAGATTTGACGACCAAATGCGCTGTATGTTTAACAATCAAGTTGGAGTCTAGTGAATGATGATCCAATGTGTGGACCGTTGTATTGAGTAATTTCTCATAAACTGTTTTGTATAATGGGAATTGCACGTAGCCTCCACTGACATTGGGCGTTTGGGTTGTCACTGTGCCAACAACGAGCCACCCACCTATTCTTCCCACTTTTTTGAACTTTGGATTGATGTCTATTTGCGAGGTTGTACCGTTGGACAGCTTTCTTGACATCAGACCTTGTTGGGAAGCGCATGCCAACACGAAACTCTTCATCACCATTCCATGTAGTCATTCTTTCGTCATCATCGTTTGGCAATTCGAGTTCATTCATTTCCAAATAGGTGTAGTGAGAACCCATTTGGAAATCATTGACCCATGCTGAAGGATAATTTGGCTCCGGGGCATTTACATTCGGGCCAATAGGTCCATCATCATCTTCCCTGTTTAAAATAGCATCAGTGTAATAATCACTAGTCACTGAGATGTCCTCTTCAGCAGAACTGTCCTCAGAGAAATGATCATTGATTCTTGGAAATTCCACAATAGGTGGGACTAGTTGAGGTGGATCATTTCGGTGAGGGGAATGATAAACCGGAACGCCTTCAGAGTTGGTTGGTTCTGGATTTCAAAAAAAATTATTGTGTTAGTATGAAAGAATGAAATTGATTTTTAGTAGTATACGAAGAATTGATAGTAGAGTAGTGTGAGTCATAGTTACCTTCTAGAAGACTTTGGAATGATGAGAAGTGTTCAATGACATCGGTTTGAACTTGCGTTGTCTGAATTTGGTCGGCAAAAGGATGTCGGGTGGATTCTAGTGGCTGAGATAGAACATGTTGTGAAGATTGACCGTACTGATGTTGTTCAGTAGCATCAACAACCCGATCGATGGTGACTAGTAGTTCGATTCCTTTGAGGCCCTCAGCAATGGCGTCGAAAATCATCAACTCCACATCAGCGTCATTTCGAACCAACGCCAGAGTAAAATTGAACAGCGTTGCAGAACCGATTTGATTTCGGTATTGAAGTGAAGAAATAACTTCTGAACGGGTGAGGGAAAGTTTATTTTTGATTGTCGAAAGTAGAGTGCGGTAGGAGATAGTTGTGCGGCATTTGATTTGGATTGGTTCATCACTCACAAAATACACACCTTGAATACCATATTGAACGGATGAATTTCTGTAATGGAGCATGAACCGGATGGCATTGGGTGTAGCCATGTTGGAAGAAAACATAAAAGAAGAATTTGGAAATGATGGTTAAGGGATGTGATTGTGTAGGTTTTGTGAATGTATGTATGTATGTATGTATATTTATAGGGCAATGGTGAAAGAGTGTTGAGAAGAGGTTATTTTTTAATGTTAGGATATTGAGAAGAGTAAAAATGTGTTGGGAAGGGTAAATGATGTTGAGAAGAGTAAAAAAATGTGTTGGGAAGAGTAAATGGTGTTGGAAAGAGTAAATGAGTGTTGGCAAGAGGAAAAAATTGTTGGGAAGGGTAAATGACGTTGAGAAGAGTAAAAAATGTGTTGGGAAGAGTAAATGGTGTTGAGAAGAGGAAAAAATTGTTGGAAAGAGTAAAAGGGTGTTGGGAGTGTAAATCCGAAAATTATGGGTATTGGGAAGAGTAAAAGGGTGTTGGGAGTGTAAATCTTGTATGACTTTTAATTTAGTTACAATTTATATCTTCAATGACCCCTTTTAGGTTGTACAATGTGTATGTAGGAGTGAAATATTTATTTTGTTAGTTTATGGAAATAAACAATAGTAGTTATATTTGTTGTCACTTGCAAAATTTGGTCCAATTATGACCCCGAGACGTATTTATGGGGTCTGAAAATAGGTGTGTTGTTGCGAAATATATATATTTTTTTACGAATGTAAACAATAGTATTTATATTTGTTGTGTCACTTGCAAATTTGGTTCAATTGTGACTACGACACGTATTTATGGGGTCCAAAAATAGGTGCGTTGTTGCGAAATGATTTTATTAATTTAGGCATATTATTTGTTAAATCGGAAATCAAACAACACAAAAACAATTCATATTTTACAAAATTGATTAACATTATAAATTTAATTTCATAATTATGTAAATTAATTTCTATTTTTAATTCATTAATTATTATGATTTCAAAAAGAAAAAATCAATCGGAAAATATTGGCGCCGGTGACGGAAAATTGGACCATTGATGTGGACCCCATGCCCTTAACGCCACTAGCAATGGCGTTAAGGGCTTAACGCCACAGCCAGTGGCGTTAAACTCATGCACATCATCTCAAGGAGGCTATTTGCTTCACTATTTGCTTCATTTTATTAAGTGGGAGGCCATTTTTTGGGTTCTTTTCTCCAAAAAGGTCATAAGCCAAAATAACCCGTGTAAAAATTGACTTGGTTAAGGTCGTCTTCGGGTAAGTTTTCTACTAAAAAGGCTTATTATGCGTTATATCTTTCAACCCCACATATCCGTTTTGTTTGCGCTAAAATAATTTGGAGACCCTCTGTGCCCCTGATGCTTCAATGTTTCGCATGTTTAGCATCACTAGAAAGCATTCCTTGTATGTATTTTTTAGTGTTCCGCCGTATTCTTCCTCCGGACACTGTTTGCATCTGTCGGCTGTGTGATACAGCAATGGAGACCTGCTCACATTTGCTTCTTTTATGTCCTTGGTTTGTTAAAGTTTGGAATGACATTTTTAATTGGTGGGGTGTGTATGCAGTAACTCCGGCTGTTTGTCTTTCTTTTATAGCCACATGAGAGTCCATCTTTCTTGGTAAGGGCCTGTCAAGGAAAATTTGGAGTTCTCTTTGCATGATTGTTTTGTGGTTCATATGGCTTGGGCGCAACTCATTAATATTTCGGGACAATTACCCGAGTATTGAAGCCACGGTATTACGGATTCAGAGCTACTTTTTAGTTTTACTTCCATGCATTGATAGTTCCTTTTGTAATTCGGTTTCATTTAGTCTTTGGGCTTCTAATCCTATTTCATGTCTGGAATAGGTTTAGTCCCCCCTTTGTACTTTTATTTGGACTTTTGGGTTGGATGAATAAAAGGTACCGCTTGCTTATCAAATATATATATATGTATAAAAAAAACATGAAGAAGAGAAAAATAATCTATCAATGGTAAACATACTCCTATAAACTAGCCAATAATAAGGGAAGATATGATAATAACGTTTGCAAGTGGGTTGCATGAGAGAAGTCAGTAGTGATGACTGACTTCTCTCATGCAACTGACTTGCGATGTTATCAAAGACCGACAAATTCTTGATAGCATTCTTATCGCGAGGGAGGTTATACATTTGACTCGCTTAAGTCGTAAGCCTGCAGTGGTAATAAAACTTTATTTCAAGCAAGCGTTTGACAGGCTAGACTGGTCTTTCATTGATTTCTGTCTTAAATCAATGGGTTTCGATTCAGCTTTCCAAATGTGGATCACAAGGCTACTTGCTTCATCAATTTCTGTGCTGGTAAATGGTTCCCCATCTCGTGATTTTTGCTCTTCGCAAGGCATGAAACAGGGTTGTCCCTTGTCACCTTTTTTGTTCATTATTGTAGCAAAGGCGCTACATCTATTTCTCGTTCGTGCTGAGTCTCAGGGTCAATTTTCGGGTATCAAGATTGGTTCAATTACAATTTCACACTTTCAATTCGCCAACGACAGAATCTTGTTTCTTGATTTGTCCAACATCAGTGATTCAGTTTCGAATATTAAAAATGTCCTCCATTGTTTCGAGCTTGTGTCAGGGCTGTCCATCAATTACTTCAAATATCGCATTATTGGGTTAAATGTCAGCTCTGAGTCTCTAGCTTCTCTGACTGCGATTTTGGGCTGCCAAACCGCCTCATTTACGATATCGTATCTTGGTTTTAAGCTTGGATGTAACTCCTGCTCCGTTGTTGCTTGGTCTAACATCATTGAAAGTTTCAGGAAACGACTAGCTCTCTGGGAAACAAAATATATATCATTTGGCGGGAGGGTTACTCTCATACGCCCCGTCCTTAATTACCTCACTTCCACTATTTTACATATCACTCTTTAAAGCTCCGAAAAAAGTTATTCGCATTCTTGAAGGGTATTGAGAGGTGTTTCCTCTAGGCGGGTTCCTCGCCTAACCATGGCCTTTGTAAGGTCGGGTGGGCGCAAGTTTCCTTACGTCGCTCATATGATGGACTCGGCATTCGCCAACTACATCTCGTAAATGTTAGTTTGATGGCTAAATGGTGGTGGGCACTTCGCCACGCAACCGGACTCGCTTTGGAAACACGTCTTATGTGCGAAATATGGATGGGATGTGTCCTCTTGGTCCTTTCAAAATCTGGTGCCGAGGAACCCAACTCCGGTGGTAAGGAACTTTGTTGAATTAAGGAATATGCCAGACTTCTTGGATCTGATTGTGGGCAGTGGTTTGACTATCAAATTATGGGCTGATTTGTGGAGTTCAGACCAACCATTGCATCAGCGTTTTACTCGACTCTTCTCGCTCAGCTCATGCAAAATGAAGACGGTTTCTCATGTCCTCTCATTGTTGTTTGCAAACCCGAAAAGCCTGTTTCTTCGGCGGCTCCGAGGATGGGGGATGGGATCTTTCGATGAGTTGCGTGTTGTGGTATCTGCTGCCACGCTATCGAACTTGAGACCGGAAAGTCTTGTTTGGCGTCATGCAAGGGCTGGTAAGTTTTTGACGAAGCGGGCTTACAACGTTTTGTATTCGCAATCATCGATATTCGTCTTGCGTGTTATAAGACTATTTGGAGGCTTACATTCCACTAAAAGTACAATGTTTCGCATGGTTAGCGGTTCTAAATAGCGTGTCGTGCTTAGAATTTCTTGCCTCGACAGGAATCTTGCCTTCACACTCGAACTTGGTTTGTAAACTCTGAGATTCCGCTGTTGAGAGTTGCTCACACTTATTAATGTGGTGCCTGTGGCCGTTTCGCATCTGGTCGGGCGTTCTTGCTAGGTGGAATGTATATTTAGTTTTGCCAGCTAACTGTCTCATGTTGTTATCTGGCTGGTCATCTAGTTTCAATGGCAACAAGCTTGGTCACAAAATTTGGGAAGCTATTTGCTTGATTTCTTTATGGCACATTTGGTTGGCGCGTAATGCTCTCGTCTTCCAGAATGAATTTCCAAGTGTGGAAGACACCATACTTTGTATTAAAAGCCTCAGCTTCTCCATTTGTTCGTGTTTGCATTCTTTCGGCAACTCGATCTTTTTATCGTCTGGGATTTCTAATCTGGTTTCATGCTTGTAATTTATTTTGGCTTAGCTTGTTTTCCTTATCTAGCTAGTTTGTTTGTTTTTTTGGTACTTTTATTCGACCCTCGGGTCATTTAATAAAAGGTACCACTCGCCCATAAAAAAAAATAGCCAATAGCGCTGTTTGATGTTTGCTTGAGTGGCGATTTTTTTGGAGTGAAAGTTAGATGAGGGTCATGAAGTAGAATGGAGAATTACAACTCAATGGCAAGAGTTAGATCGTGTAGTGGCAGACCCACTCAATGAAATGGGAGATCAGTTGACCCCATATTTTGTAAAAGAAAAAAACTGTATTTTGTAGTTATATTTAGTACTAACTTTTTTTAACAACAACTTGACACCTCAAAATAGTTTGAAATTTTATTTTTGGCCCCACATAGGTCTGCCCTTGTGATCGTGGATATGTACGATGGTATGTAGGTGGATTTGACGCAGACGAGCTTCACGTTCATTCAAAATAGTATTAGATTTGACTAAATTTCACTTCTTAGGGATAAAATTTACCAAGTCAAATATATTCATCATATTCGATTGAGGCGAGTATAAGTGTTAATTGTTGACGTGACATTTTTTCATTGATCATGATTAATTGACTAAGAGTTTCAATAAATAAATCTGGCTAATTTTTTTTTCTGATATATATATATATTATAAATTGAAAAAATAATGAATAAAATATTAAAGTGAGGTAAAGGATTGTCAGAAAAAGGAGAGTAGATAGGGCCCGCTGAATAAAGGGATGCTTGCTGGGGAAGCGGACTCCGCTCGTGACTCATCTCTTCTGTTCTCTACACCATTCATTTTCATTGCATTTGCACCCACATCCAATATTTTATCTATATTTTTTTTCTTTCACTTATGCTTTAACTTCTTCTTCTTTTTCTTTTTTCAACTCTCCAATTAATTTTATTTAATTAACTTTGAAAAAAAAAAAATACACTACCTTTACCAACTTTAACTTCCATTTCTCCCCCCTTCTCTCTAAAGTAATGCTTGTATGATCTTAATTTATTTATAATAATAATATAATACAAAAAGTTACTGGACCAGTCCGTTTAAGACTGAGCTAATAAATTTATATTAATAATTTAATATCACATCATCAATTAACTCATATATTTATCTCGATAAATTCATTTTCTGAACGTAAATCACCAATTTAATTTGAATCCAAACTAAAAGCCCTTTCCAAAATGTTAAAGGGCTTGACCCAATTCTTGATATATTAAAATTTAATTTTTACAAACCAACAAATACAAAAGAGGTTGAGGAATCTCAGCCAATGTTAAATGACTGAGATTCCCAACCAAGACACAAATCGAATCCAGATACTGAAGCAGATATGAATGTAAATAACAGACGTGGCTCATCTAATTGACCAATAAATATTGAGGGAGACTCTTTTTCTGAATAAAAAACACAGGAGTAGCACAGAAAATAATCAAAATATAAGACACCTCTCTCTCTCTCTCTCACATATAATTGTCATCGCTCGCCGACTCTCTCTTCTCTTCTCTTCGTCTTGTGCTTCGCTGTGTTTTGATCTCTGTTCAGTTCGTTGTTCTAAGAATATGCACAATGCGAGACCCAGATTCCTCTGAAATACCCTGAATCCCCAATCTGCCTTCACAATCACAGGGGAGAGCCACATATTTGGAACCACCCACCCTCTTCTCTATCGTTTCAACAACACTATCGCTGGTTTCGTCAATGACGTCGACGCTGAGGAATTTGGTGGTGGCTCTGTTGTTTATCACCGTTTTCGCTCCGATTCTCCTCTACACCGACCGCCTCGCCACCTTCACCACTTCCCCATGTAAGACAAGAAATTGATTCTTGGGTCTCATTTCGTTGTCCCTAATTTTCCACATTTTTTTGTTGGGCACTGATTTGATTTGATTTGATTTTCTGCAGCTGGGGACGAGTTTGTTGAAGATGTTACCACTTTTGTGAGTAATTTCACTTTTCTATTTTGATTTAACGGTAGAAACTAGAAATTTTGGATTTGATTTTTTGAATTTGATTTCTGTTGGTTCAGGCTTTCAGTGGCCAGAGAGGGCATCTGAATGTGCTTCCTCAGGTTTTTTTGTTTCTCTGATTACATTTTTTGTTTTTTATTTTGTCTTGATTTTGGATCTTACTGGTTTGGCTTTACCATTTTGTTTATAGGAATCTTCCTCTGAACTCAAAGAACCAGTTAGAGAAGTATACTCTGAGAACTCTACCTCAACTACCACTTCAGATTCGAATAATGGTAAAGAAAAAAAAAATTACGTTTTGATATGGGATTGTAGAGTTGTTGCTGCAAATTGGGTTAGTTTGGTTGTTTTGGACTTATTATCTCTTGTTATGTATGTGCTTTGGTATAGATGCTCAATTATCTGGATTGAGGGAGCATAAGTCTGCTAGAGCCTTATCTACCACAATTGAAGAGGATCTATTGAAGAAAGACCCCATCAGATTGGTGACTGATGGAGCTCATGAAGAAATTCCGGATGGTATCTCTCAGAAGTCCGAAATAGAAAGCAAAAAGGATACCAGGGAGGATGCTATAGATGCTGAGGACAAGGATATGAAATTGGTGGAACCCGAGCAAACATCCGATACTTCGGCTGAGGTAGCATTATACATTTTCTTCGGGTTTCCTGTCAATTTGTTTTGTATTTGTTTCCGTAGATAGTTAAAGGTGTGGCTGCTGGTTGAATGCTTATAAAAGTCTTTGATAGCTCCTTATTGGTTTTTCCGATGCATCTGATCATGCCAAACTCATCCCCTGACTAAGAAGCAGGTTGTTGTGTGTTGATTTTAATTGATAACGAGTGGGTTTCTATTATAATATTTCAGGCAAAGTCTATGCTGGGTATGTGTTTCACTCCTAATGTGGTTGGAAGTAGTCATTGTACTATACCTACCATTACACTGTGCTCCAATTCCCTGTTCAAATGGCTACAAATAGAATGGAATGTTCATTTAGTCACACCTTCTTGTTGTAGAGGCCATATATCAGTAGTTTCATCTGTTTTTCCATAGACTTAAGACTCTTGGATTAAACCATTGAACAGGTAGTAGTAGTCAAATTTAGTTGACTTGTTTCCCCAGAAAAGTAAATGGATTTGAGTTTCCCATATTGCATTCTCCAGAAATGATCTTAACGAGAACCTCTGCAACTGGACTAATTTGCTTATTCTTTTCTATGGCTTCTGCCTCTAGGATACAAAGGCCAGACAGCAATCTGTACAAACAACTAGCAGAGTTGCTAAGAAAGATCCCATAAAGACAAGAAATGAGAAACATGACGATCCAGTACCTCCACAAGATTCTCGTGTCCGGCATCTTAAAGATCAGCTTATCAGGGCAAGGGTATACCTTTCCCTTCCAGCCACAAAAAGCAATCCTCATTTTACCAGGGAGCTTCGACTACGGGTTAAGGAAGTCCAAAAAGCTCTTGGAGTTGCAACCAAGGATTCCGAACTGCCAAGGAAGTAAGAGTTCTTAATTTTTTTCAGCTGGCTGGAAATTTTCTTATTAACTTTTCAAATGTTCGTGACATACTTGCAAATGCAAATGTTTTAACTAAATTAATTTTCTTGATTTTTCGTATTAAATGCAGTGCCTATGATAGACTGAAGACAATGGAAGAAACGTTGACTAAAGGCAAGCAGATTCAAGATGATTGTGCTACTGTAGTTAAGAAGCTTCGGGCTATGCTTCATACGACCGAAGAGCAGCTCAGAGTGCACAAGAAGCAGACCATGTTCTTGACTCAATTGACAGCGAAAACACTTCCTAAAGGTCTTCATTGTCTTCCATTGCGCCTTACAACTGAGTATTATACATTGAATACTTCTCAACGGGACTTCCCAAATCAAGAGAACTTGGAAGACCCACAGCTATATCATTATGCTATATTCTCCGACAACATATTGGCAGCAGCAGTTGTTGTGAACTCCACTGTTTCCAATGCTAAGGTAATTATTTTGCTCCCAGAGCATGCATATGTACTTCTTTTACTTTCACAGAAGATTGAAGAAAGTAATGAATGTCTGGATCTCACTGATATGAGATCAAATTACTTATATTTTCTTTTTGTCTGCCTTCCCAGAAAGATTTAATAAGAAACTATTTATTTATTTACTTTTAACATATGTGATGCATCCCATGATGTCATTTCAAAATCTCAAGTCTTATATAGTTACATGGATTTTTTTTTGCAGCATCCTTCAAAGCATGTTTTTCACATTGTTACTGATAGGCTCAACTATGCTGCAATGAGGATGTGGTTCCTAGTAAATTCACCTGGGAAAGCCACTATTCAGGTTCAGAATATTGAAGAATTTACGTGGTTGAACGCTAGTTACAGTCCAGTTCTGAAGCAATTGAGCTCTCCATCCATGATAGATTATTACTTCAAGGCTCATCGGGCTAATTCTGATTCAAACTTGAAGTTCAGGAATCCAAAGTACTTGTCTATTCTGAACCATCTCCGCTTTTACCTACCAGAGATATTCCCAAAGCTCAACAAGGTGCTGTTCTTAGATGATGATATAGTTGTCCAAAAGGATCTCACCGCTCTTTGGTCCCTTGATTTAAAGGGTAATGTTAATGGTGCTGTGGAGACATGTAGAGAAAGTTTCCACCGCTTTGATCGATACCTTAATTTCTCTCATCCTCTCATCGCAAAGAACTTTGACCCCCATGCTTGTGGATGGGCTTATGGAATGAATATCTTTGATTTGGCGCAATGGAAGAGGCAAAACATTACAGATGTGTACCACACATGGCAAAAGCTGGTAATATATATACACACACCTTACTATTATGTCTACATTATATGGCACTAATGCTTTGCATAGAAATTAGTATTTCTTGTTTTTGGTTCTGAAGAAAAGCTGTTTGTTTACAGAATCATGACAGACAAATGTGGAAATTAGGAACCTTGCCTCCTGGCCTCATAACATTTTGGAAACGTACTTTCCCCCTGAATCGGTTTTGGCATGTACTTGGCCTTGGATACAATCCTAACGTTAGCCAGAGGGATATCGACAGGGCTGCTGTTTTACATTATAATGGAAACATGAAACCATGGCTTGAGATAGGCTTACCGAAGTACCGGAACTACTGGTCTAAATACGTGGACTATGAACACAAGTATCTGCGAGAGTGCAACATCAATCCATAGAATAGACTAATGGAGTTGTCCGGAGCTGCTCTGCAATACTTGTGTGGCCATACGAATTTACAGGTCCGTCACTCTTAAGTAAGTAGGTTCTTTTGTTTCAACAGCTTCCAAGTTTAATTCTTTTTGTATACATTACTATATTCTTTTTCTCTGGGTGAGCGGGGAGCGAGCGGGGGTTGTAGGAAGAGGGTAGAGTTGATTCCAAGAGCCACAAGCTCATGTTATTATCTATTCTTGCTGCTCTAGTGGCAACGTCATACCTTCACAAGTGCAAGAGGGTGTATCTGTAAATGATTGGAAACTAGAATTCTTTTTTCGCAATATAGTCTTCTAGATTGAATGCTACTATTTGCTCATTCTTAACAACTCTATGTAATTAAGTTAGGCCTTACAAAATAGGAATGATTGTGTAGTAGCTCATTCGGTGTACCGACGAAAATTGGTAAAACAGTTGGATGGGCAGAGAACTACCCTTTTGTTGTATCTGCAATTGGTGCAATTATTTGGCATTTGATATGGAATCTTGAATTTCTTATGGTTAGATTGTAATTCACTCCATTGAAAGGGAGTGGAGTGCAACAGCACCCACATGTTGTTTGTTGGAGCATTGAACACAGACAGATGGGTCAGTACAGCCTCCATTTGTATTTTTATAGAGATTAGGTTTATAGGTTAGTTGGATTCTTATTGAAGTGCTTGATGTTTACAGTTGGCTCTTTCAATATTGACAGCCTGTTCATGTTCATGCTGTGTCCTTGAAATTCAATTTGGAATGCTGAGTTTTGTATGTATTTGTATTTATATTTATGTGTAATAATTACTTGATAGGTACAACTCATTAGTCCACGTATGCGCGTGCGTGCGTGTGTCATGCCAATTTTGCATATGAATATTAGTGCTTGTTTGTTAACACTAGACCTGACTTAACGAAGTGCCACATCAGGTTTTCGGTAAGTCATTTTTTTGGCCAACTAGGATACTGATGTTTGGCAAAAACACTGAAAAATGGACTTAACGGAGTAAAACAGTGTTTTCTCCAGTGAAAACTCTCGTAGCTCCCCAAAAGCTATTGGACCAAAATTGGTCTAGTAGTAAACAGTA
>JAYMSZ010002272.1:0-12329 GCA_036897665.1 Pelargonium citronellum
ATTTTATGTTTCTGATTTTGGGTTTTGTGTTTTAACGATCAAGAAAATCAAGAACATGCTCAATTTTTTTTTGGCCACTGGAAACAAATTTTGAATACTCCGGCTGCCAGATAATGGCTTTTTCCAGATTTTTTTAAAAAAGTAATGTTATCGATAAGATTAAGATAGTCAATAATAAGTTCTATGGATAAACAATTGTTGCTTTGATGTACGATGGAGGTATATCTTGCCTTTATCCTCATTTCAAATTTGTTGCTTGATTAAGTTACACTTTGAATTCATGAGTTTAAGAGAAGATAGGGGTATTTTACGATTTTACGATTTTAATTGGTCATGTGAACAATTTTTTTTGAATTTTTCCGTTAAATCTAACAGTTGACAGACGTGTAAATAATTTAGGTATCTTCAAAACTACGTTTTTAAATTAGAGTACATTATGTGTTATAAGACCGAAAATTGGGCCATCTGTCATTTCTCAAAAAAAAAAAAAATGCATGGTTTTTATATTAGTTGACCTTAGCTCTTATTTTTTAAGCCAAAAAATCAGTACATACCATTTGATCCAACAAATCACGGTAACAATTCATGAATTAAATTAGAAGGCTGCATAAAATCTCGACTCAATTATCGAATTTATTAGCCAGCTAGTTCAACTATTAAGTCACCAAACCCTTTATTTTTAAATCCGATAGAATGATGCGCACATATGACAATGATAAGGATATTTGCTATACAAAGGGGCAAATTTGCTATGCTATAGTCTTTATGATTATAGAAAACACAACAATAAATACATTGTAACAATATTTATTGGTACACAAAAGTTAAAAATACAGAGCACAATCATAAAGATACATGTATTACGAGTGAATCAAGTTGTACAGATAATAAAAATTCGAAACTTACTCGGCCAACATAAGGCCACAAACACAAAAACAAAAACATAAAACACAATCAAGGCATTGAAGTCATATATACATATACAGTATTGGTTGCAAATGCAGAGCCCCAAACGAATCCTACGATCACTTATATCCCATTTGTTGTTATATAAGCATGAAGATCTTGGAATGGTTACTGTACTAAAATCAATACTCCTTGCTGTGACACCGCCCTTACGCCCCGACGAACGGTGCTGCTGCCCGGAGGCTGGGCGATGGTGCCGGGCTGGGGCTCGAGCTATCCGATTCTCCCCCAAACATGTTACTAATAAACAATCAAATATATGTAAATAACGTTAGGAACACGAGAAAAAAACAACATTGCGATGAGACAAGACTTTACTTGAAGAAATGTTACATCGCAATTTAATAATCATATTCGTTACAACAAATTTGTAGATGCAGAATGTTCGCGCATTCAGATTTATTTATTATGCGTTACGATTGGCGGAGACTTATCGCTCTTTAAGTAACATATTATCAGAGCTGACAATTTGAGTTATAACATGCGACATGATACAAAATAAAAGTTTTGGGGTTCAAAAAGTTACCAACTGTGTCCTGTTTGTGTTGAGCCCATAAAGCAGGCACGACAAAATAAGCAGACACGACATGACACGATTAAGGATTCAATAGTAATTTTACCTTAGGTCAAATCATAATATCATATTACCATTTGCAATCAAGTCTCTTTTTTCATTGTTCCTCTGTATTTATTCGTTTTGGGTCGTTTCGTGCTAAACGTGTCAACCGCGACCTATTCACTTAAACGTGTTACTCGTTCTATGTCAATCGTGTCGTGTCAACACAACCCATTTAGTTAATGTGTTAAACGTGTCGAGTTCGTGTTTTGTGTTTATAATCGTGTTCGTGTTGGGTCGTGCAACACACAAACAACTTTCAGCACGACACGCACGCACGAATTGTCAATCCTAAAATGCACTGTCTGGTGCTATTTGTGCTCAGTTGATCATAGGGAAATGGTTTTGCTTCCTCTGGAACTCTTTTTTGGTTTCAGCCCCTAACTAGGTTTTTACCTTGTTTGAGCCATGTAAACCATTTGTTATTTATTATTTATACTCACTCAAACGGCTGTAGCCGATTTTCAAGTGACACGTCATCACGCTGATACAACGCCCACGTGTGCATGCCACATTAGACAAAACATTGCGTTTCATTATTTATTTTTATATCATAGACAGTCAAAACGCTGTCGTTTTAGCTGTGAATGATGAAAAAATGAAACAGCTTGATGACATATTGACAGGGCATGCACACGTGAACTCTGTATCTAACGTGGCGTGACAACGTGTCAACAAATGCTAACGTGTCACCTGAAAGCCAGCTATAGCGGATTGAGTGAGTTTAATTAATAAAAAATGGTTTACAAGGGCTCAAACAAGGCAAAACCTTAATTAGGGGCTAAACCCATTTATTCCTTGATTTTATGATGTTATATATGTATATATATCAACATGTATTGAATAGGATTGAGTTGAAAATACACTGGCTGTAAAATAGGGATTGGCGGTAAATTAGAGGTTGTAATTAGGGGATCACTTTGTATAGCTGACCAGAATCATTGTATAAACAATGTCTTGTCATTGAAAATGACACACTTTCTGCTCAAAGTACTCTTAAGTCTAAAATTTGTAACCCTGTTCAAGCTTTTGTTATCCCGTACGTGACATCTTTTTGAAACATTTGTGCTGAAGGTTGTTTTTGAGCCCTTTTCTCAACATCTTAATTTCGATGTCCAGGATTAAACTTTTAATAATGTAGTTTCCATTTTAATGCCCAACTTTATCTGGTATAGGTCTGTCTGTATTGTTGGAATCAGGATGTGGGGATAAACTATCCTCGTCTGTTAAATTATACATTCAGAGACTCCTTAAGGTAAAATAAGTACACAAGTCAGGGTCACCATGGAAACTCTGTATTTGTTTTCAACTTTGTTTCATTGATTCTGAGCGACTACAATTAGATAACCTTTATGGAACTTGCAGGCCAATATGGAGGGACCATATGGGCAGGAGTGGCCAACAGAAGAGAAAATTAAGCGCAGAGAAATGGTTGCTCCAGAAGCACGATATATATTTGTGTATGAGGCTCAAAATGCAAGTGCTAATGAGATGTCAACAATGTTAGAAAGGGAAATGACTGCCTCAACGAACTGCGTGGAAAATATAAATAGAGGCCCAATGGTTGGATTTGTACATTTTCGTTTTACTATTGAGGAAGAGATACCTGTTCTCTATGTGTATGAATTACAACTTGAGGCTCATGTTCAAGGGAAGGGGCTCGGAAAATTCTTAATGCAAGTAATTGAGCTTATTGCTCGCAAGGTACTGGGTTTTGTTGTCTTTTCTATCTTGTAGTTTAGAAAGAGCCAAAATCTATTGTGTAACATTTAGATGCAGAAGTCTTAAAAGAAAAGTTGATCTTGATATGATGCACATACAATTTCTGACTTCTTTTTCATTTTTCCCTGTATAGTTTTTATGTTGACATAGCTTCACATTGTACTTTGAGTGGCCATTCCTTTCAGTTGTTGTCGGAAATATTCTTACTTGTTAAGTGTTAGCATATAACTATATAAGTTTTCTTTGCACAATATTTTGCCTTGAATTTCTGCATTAATCAGTATTTCTACTTTCTATCTTTTGTAGAACGGCATGGGTGCTGTAATGCTAACTGTTCAGAAAGCTAACTTGCTAGCTATGAACTTTTATACAAGTAAACTGAGGTACATGTTTCAAAATCAATATATTGTTCCTCATGGAATTTATGTACCATATGTGAAGAAATGTTGAAATTGTGTTTGCTTTATGATACTTCTGAACAAAAAGGAACAACACACTCATTCTCATGCCTATTTTAATAGAATTCTCGTGGCCCCAAAGTGATACATATAACTGAATTTCAGTGTTTTGTAGATCTGTAAGCTAGGGGATAGGGATTTTGTTATATCTCCTAATTTCCTTAATATATTCTTTCTTATCCAGAAAAGATGATACAGGGATTTAGTGTCATCATGCTCGGTTGTTCATCATGAAAATCATTGTTATGGATGCTTAGCTGCCATTTTAGTAAATAGTTTTGTCCTTAAAATTGCAGAATCTTCTAGTTTATGTAGCTGTTTGTCTGATAATTTAAATTCTAATTTGTGCAGATATATCATATCCAGTATTTCACCATCTAGAGTCTATCCGATGGTGAGAGATTATCATTTACTATAGAAATATATGTATTTGTATAATGATACTCTAAGTGATTCCGTTGTACTATTTTTTTCAGACAGGAGAGGAGAAGAGTTATGAAATTCTTTGCAAAGCGTTTGGCAATGAAGCCAAAACTACATTGGAGGTACCACTCATGAATGTGCTAATATCAGTTGTGAGCTTATTGTACAAGTCATCACGGGTGTTTATGACCATATTACACACAGTAATATTGTTTGACATCCCTCGTAGTAACTGCATTGTTCAATAAGTTTATTTATCCGTGCTAGCTGTACCATTAAGGTAGCGTTTGAATTGAAAATTTTGAAATAGGGATGGGAACGGGATTCCCGTCATTTTCATGAACGAAAATTCCTAATACATGTCTAGGGGTGTATCAACATTCTTGATTCTCGATTCCCATTCCTCAACAGAAATTCTAATCCAAATGCGACCTAACTGCCTGAAGGGGGATACTAACAAAAAGGAAGTGACTTTATAGTCGATGTATCTCCCGATCATCATTCTTTTTATCTGTTCATTAGGCAAATGATCTTAGTATGAAACATAGTAACTACTAAGTTATGAAGGATTATATTTTAGTAAAACTATAAACTAACAGCAGCAGGCAATATATGTGAAGTCATCATTGGGCTTAAGTAGGAGTGTTATCGAGCTGAATCAAGCCTAAATTTATCTCGGCTCGGCTCGATACTTTTCTACTCGGCTCGAACTCAAACGATCGTATTGATCTGAGCTGGAACTCGACTTGGTAAAAAATAGTCAAGCTTGAGCTTGGCTCGGCTTATTGACAGTTTATCATAAATTAAAATTAAAATTTAATCATTAGTACTTGTCATCGAGTATAAATAATTATATTTAACGTCATACGTATCTAGACATTATAATGATACATGTACATAAACTACATGATATATGACATTATCAATTCAAAATATATTACAAACATAACATTGTAGAATTCATCAAAGTTAGGATTAATGGCTCAAATGGTTCTCGAACTTTCAAAAAGTCGTCAATTTTGTCCACAAACTTTAAACATGTCAAAATGGTCCTTGAACATGTTGCTTCTTTTTATTTTTTATCATCAAGCGTAACAACCGAGGCTCGAACCTGAGACCTCCAGCCTTGAACATGTTGCTGGCGTAGAATTTGAAATAGAACATGGGAGTTGTAATTTTAATTTCAAAAATGGCTTTCTTGTAAATGTGTCGTAATATTTCTTTCTTCAATTCATTTACAGGAAAGCTAATGAGAAGGAGAAGAATGAGTCACAAATGGCCGCGCAGCATACTGCCACGTACAGGTTCTCTCTTACTAACACACCATTTGCAATTGCTTTAGATGTTTAAGTTGTGAAATATGTCTTGCTTTAGAAATGTATTTGGAGATTATTGTGATAATAGGTGAAACTTACAATATGTTTTAGTTGATGTGTGACCTATATTTGCTTGTATCTAGGTTCACAACTGATTTCTCAACAAAGCTCCCTGAACAGTCTCTACCTGTTATCTTTTCTTAATTTAAGGTTCTCATATTTCATAACTTATTCAAGGTAAAAGCGACGGGTAGTTATATACTACTACCAGCTCGAAACACATAACTACATTTTTCGATTTCCATACATTTACACGTCATATGTTTCACTTTGTCTGTAGATAATATTTTGAATGGAGAAATTCAGTATCTCTTATTTTGTGTTTTACAATTGACATTCTCATACTCTTAAATTTCCAAAATACCCTTACAATCTCAAAAGTACTCTTGTCTAATCTAAATTCTCATTTCACTTCATTTTCTTCCCTCTTTTTCAATTTCTCCCCAAACTTTTAGATTTTGATACGATATTTATGGCAATAGAGAATGTCAAATGCAAAGCACGTGATAAAAGATAATGAAAGTCTTCGTGAAAGTTAATGATCCACAAACCGAGTGAAAGCATCTGAGGTATAATGATATAGAAATCGAAAAGCGTAATTGTGTGTTTTGGGACATCATAACTGGTAGTAATCCGTAATTACCCCTGAAAGTAATTAGAGCTCTTACCTACCTAGCTAAAATTGTGGGTTGAAACATAACATGTTGACAAGAAACTCATTTCAAGAATAGTCGCGTCTAAGTTCTAGTTATAGACTTATAGCGAGTGAAGCTAAGTATGAGTTTTACTACGCATAACTTCAGCGTCTCATCGTACATTTATGTAATGTACTTGTACTTATGTATGTTCAGTTCTCTAGAGTATTAGGATTGTGAGCCGTAAATTTTATTTCTCATGTTCATTGTTGTATTTCATTTTCTTTGTCAGCCCAAGACGAGTCTTGAGAAGAACATTGCGTTGATGAACAAGGAATCTCAAAATGTTTGGATATGATATTATTTTTGTGGATGGATAGTTGAGTATTACTTCAATTAAACATTGAATTTCAGTTTTTTTTTTTTTTTTTTTTCCATTCCTATGCTCTGTCAAAATAGTTAGTTTGTTTTCAAGGTTGTCTCATGAGAGAATAATTTTTTTTTTTTTTTTGAAATTGAGAGAATAGTCTTGAAATACCAGACAATTGATATGCAGTTGAGATACTCATATTGTACGTTGGGTTAAATGGTTATAGACTCATTGGACTTGTTTGTATTTTAGAGTTGACCTTTAAACTTGTTTTCTTATTGTTTTCAGCTCTGAACAGACAATATAATTGGATCCATGTTATTGTGATTGACACGTAAACATTCTTCATCATGTCACCACGTCATATTATTATAGGGTTAAATGTTTCTAGACTTCTTGGATTTGTTTTTATTTTAGAGTTGGTCTTTAGTCTTGTTTTTTTTTTCTAATTGTTTTCAACTTTGAACTGATAATATTTTAGAATTGTGTCCAAGTTACCAATTATAACAAGCTATTACTGACACGTAAGCACTCAACACTACATCACCACACCACATAACCAACCACTCGCCACATCACAATTCTTTCTCTTAGCACCAAGACGATGCATTTTTTTTTTTCGGGTTACAGACCTCCTAAATATTGTCGTTTTGGAAATCTGAAACCCAAAAAAATAAAACGCATACATAAATTCTTCTTCTTTGTTTGCTTGCACATCCTCAAACCGTTTGATTGATCGAAAAAAAAGTTGTTTTTTTTTTCGACAAATAAGGGCTTCATTGATCGGACTTGCGAAGAACATGGTAGAGATCGATCAAACAACTAGGGTTCTCGAGAGACTACACAAATTGAGAATTTTGAGAGAAGTTCAGCTTTGTCATGTGTTTTTTTATTCAATAGACCCAAAAGTATGACATTTTAGATCATCTAAAAGTAGAAAACATGAAACGTTGTATTTCGACCATGACAATGTAGTTGTGCGTTGTGGTGAGTGAATGATGACATCGCGTGGTGATGTGACGCTAAGTGCTTACGTGTTAGTCATAACCTGTTAAACATGTGACAAGGATGCAATTCTAAAATATTACCAGTCCAGGGCTGAAAATAATAAAAGAACGAGACTAAGGGCCAACTCTAAAATAAAAATAAGTCCAAGAGGTCTTAAATAATTTAAACCAATGATAATATGGCGTGATGTTGTGGCGATGAATGATTACATGTCATTCATAACCTGTTATAACATGTAACATAGATGCAATTCTAAAATATTATCATACATAGTTGAAAAAACAATTAAAAACAATTAAAAAAAATTGAGTCTAAGTTAGGTCAACTCTAAAATACAAATAAGTTCAAGGAGTTTGGAACCATTTAACCCTTGTATATATTACTTCTGATTTCAAATAAGTGTCGTTTTAGAGTTTTTCACTCAAACTAAATCGTGTAAAATGACTTGATTAAACTTACATTGTTAAATTTGTGCTCATTACTTATTACTAGTATTAAGGACAAATATTATACTTGAGAATGTAAAAATGACATAATTATCTGAAATATGAGATTCATTTTATCTTCTTATTGTACAATAAAATTTATTTTGAAACGAATTTTGCTTGTTAAAATGATATGTTATAAAAGGAAGGTAGTATAGCAATAACTAAAAAAACAAGCTCTTCTTTTCAATTTGGCATGGTATAATTCTTTTTTTTTTCTTCAATAGTTTGTGGTAAAGTTAAAGCTGACAATTTGAATTTGAACTAATCTAACATCAACCCTACTTTTACCTGATCTTAACTCAACCCGATCAACTTTCATGTTTAGTCAGGTTCTTCATGCAGATTTTTGGGTTGGGGTTCGAGTTGGGTAAAAGATAGACCTACAAAAATCAATGTATTTAACGCATAAAGTCCTAAACCCAATCAACCAAACCGAAACTATTTTTGCCATCTCTAAGTAATGTAGACAATTTAGAGCTGATGCATCTATCAATATTTAATCGAGTATAAATTACATAAAAGACATTAGTTTAATTTACGAGTCGAATGAATTCCCATTTTTTTAAATTATATTCAAATTACATTAAGACGGGTTGAACCAAACAATTTGAAATGTGAATTCATCTTCATAGATCTTTTGAGTCCCCATGGTTGGTACCGATTCTCACGTCATTGTACAAAAGCAGGTCAGCTAGTGAAGTCAAGTCAAGTCACGAGACTATTTTTCTTAGAATTATATAAGTTGTAACAGTAAAGAATAATAAAATAGCCTCACTTCTCTTTCTCTCTCTCTCTCGTCTCAACAAATACAGCACAAACCCTTTGTTGATCCAACCATAACCATAACCATAACCATAACCATGGTGGAGCAGCTCACTGAAGAGCAGATCGCTGAGTTCAAAGAAGCCTTTAGCCTCTTTGACAAAGACGGAGATGGTATTTTATATACGCAAAGAATGTTCATTTCTGATCACATTTGAATCCCTAACTTGGGTTTCCTTTTTCTTAATATGGGTATTTCATATTTCATTGGGTTTCTTGCAAAATTATAGATTCTTCTTTTGCTCTTATTTGTGATCTGCATTTGAATCTGTAACTTGGGTTTTTTTTTTCTTGATGTGGGTATTTTCTTATTATTCTGTATTTGATATTTGATTGGGTTTCTTGCAAATTTCCCCTTTGTTGGGTTTTCGTTTTCGTCATTTCATTTGTTAGTTGTTGCATTACTGTGTTTTACATTTTACTGAATCCAGTTAAAACAAGTCTGGTTACTTGGCATGTGGATGTTTGAAATTCTTGAAGCAGCATGGGACCAGATCAATATCTTTGATTTGTGGTTTTATGGGCTCTCATTTTCACATATCAATTATCTATACGGGAAGGAAAAAGTCGTTATCGTTCAATTAATTTGAATATCTTCCTTGTTAGATCTTAACCACACATCTTTTCCATCCCTACCTTGCCCACTAACCACTTGAGCCCAAGGCCCCTCCAGCCCCAGCTCCTTTGTCTTTTCTTTTGCGTTTTCGTCATTTTTATTGTTTTCTCGAAACTACAGCCTCTCTCTAAAAGTTATTGGAGGGAAGAATGAAAAAGTTTATTACTTGTACTCGAACATGCACATATGGTAATTTTTTAATTAATTAAACAGAAAAGGTGTGTAAATCCCTTCTCACGCATGAGTTAACTAAGAAAAAATGTTTCCATAAGAATTGTTTGCTATGGATGTATCAAAATGCCACCGCTTGCTTAATGTTCATGGTTGCTCAGTCAATTTTTAAAAAAGTCTCCGACTGAATCCTCTTTCTGGTTCATCTCATAACTGGCTTCGTTTTGGGCTGGAGAGGAAGTGCATGTCAATTTGAATTTTGTAGTTGTCTCTTAGAGGCAAATAATAACTATTCCTAATTCACAATTGGTTTGTATAGGCTGCATCACGACTAAAGAGTTGGGGACAGTGATGAGATCTCTGGGTCAAAATCCCACTGAAGCTGAACTGCAAGATATGATCAATGAAGTTGATGCTGATCAAAATGGCACCATTGATTTCCCTGAGTTTTTGAATCTAATGGCCAGAAAAATGAAGGTGTGTGTTAAATTTCTTAATTTGTATCAACTAATGTAACACTACTTAATTCTAAGACTCTTGCCTCTAGTGTGGAATACTATAGGTACTACAACATGCGCCTGCTTGGTCTGAACTGTAAATCTTGTGAAGTGAACCTACCACGAACTGTAGACATTGTGCACCTACTGATTAGTATATGTACATATCTAGCCAGATTATGTTATTTTATTTCAATTTTAGAATATGATAAACTTAAAGGAGTTAAGGTGTAGATTGTAGAATGATGAGAAAGACTGAATCAATCAGACGTGAGAAAAATGCCGCTGAGAATAAATAGTACTCCCTCCGTCCCAAAATGAGTGTCTTGTTTCTCTAAAATATTTGTCCTAAAATGAATCCGCTTTTCTTTTGAGTAAGGTAGTTATGTATGAATTACCAATAATATTTCTACAATAAATTAGAATAACATGAGTTTGTTGCATCAAATGACATGGGGGTATATTGATGGAAAACTCATTCATCCTTAAAAAAACTTCAAAAAGGACACGCACATGTTTTGCACACGTCATTAGTCGGTGGAGATTAAGACAATAACTTGAGATGATTTGGAAAAAAATCAATACTTAGGGGGTGTTATGGGCAGCCGTGATGAGACCAAATTAGATGAAAGATCATTGGTGATTAATAAAAAGGCTGGGAGATCAAACTTGATATGTGTGTATAGTTGAGGATTGTGTGTGTGTGTTTAACACATTTAGTAAAGTTTGACCCTGAGCATCTCTATATTCCCCTTCAGATGGAATATCCAAATATCTCTATAACATGTCTACGGTCTATTTTGTTTCCGCCATACTATTTATGAAATTTTCGTTTCTGTAATTGCTAATTGTTGATATATGTATATAGGTGCAAGTGAAACCTTACTAACAATGTTGACATTTTAGTAGTGGAATCCCAACCCTTTGTGTGTAGCTAGATATTATAATTTTACACTACCTATAGCATTCAAAATGAGGCTCAATACATCGTAGTATTAATTTTTATTTTATTTTGCTTTTTCTGGTGAAGGATACTGATTCTGAGGAGGAACTCAGAGAAGCTTTCAAGGTCTTTGACAAAGATCAAAATGGCTTTATTTCTGCTGCCGAGGTACTTAGCATGTTCACTTTTCGTAGTTGATTCTCCTACTTAGTCTGAAAAGTGGATGTAGTGAAAAATGTGCCTCGAGACCTATATAATTATCAAATACCATATGCTGTTTGTTTGTACTGCTTTTGGGTGTGGTTTCTTCTCAGTGTTAACCATTGATGATCTTTGACATCATGTAGCTTCGACATGTCATGACAAATCTCGGAGAGAAGCTTACTGATGATGAAGTGGATGAGATGATTCGAGAAGCAGATATGGATGGTGATGGTCAGGTGAATTACGATGAATTTGTGAGGATGATGCTAGCCAAGTGAAGGAACAAACACTTATGTAGCCAGTACGTAGTTAGTAACGACTCACATCTCGACCTCATGTAGAGGATTACTTGTCTTAGTCGTATCAAGCGGTATTAAGTTCTATTATGGTTTTGTTGATTGGCTTTGTTACCTTAACCCTTTCACTTTTCTAAATAGAGGAATTTATAAACCTGGGGAGTTTACCATTATTATGTTTGTATGCAAAGTTAACCTATCTTGCATCAGAACAGTACCTTTAATTTTTAATCCAGTAGCAATATGAAGATCGTCTTATGATTAGAGTCTAACAATTTGGGTTTTAGATCGAGTTATTTTAGGTTCTGGTTGAAAAGATTTAACCTTCACCAATAACTTATGTGAATAAAATGATAGCCCTTGTTTTGGGTTTTGTGTCACTCTCATTTGCCAAAATAAAAGAAAAGAGAAAATTAAATACACAAGTTATTTTGATGTTGATGCTCTTGTATGAGAAGATAGAATCTCTCATTTGAATTTCTGAAATGATTGTTTTATATTTTCTCCGTTCCAATATGAGTGTCGTGTTTTTGCAATTTTGTCTCAAAATAAATGTGTTGTTTTCATTTTTAAATAATTGGTCGTGCATGAATCATTAATAGTAAATTTATAATAAATTAGTATCTATTGTAACCACTAAAGGTGGCGCAGTTGGTTAAACCAACTGTGTGAGTGGGATGAGGTCTCAGGATCGATTCCCACTCAACACATCTTTGGT
>JAYMSZ010002273.1:0-12329 GCA_036897665.1 Pelargonium citronellum
AATATTTTTGTTTTAAGCTGAAGTTTCATGGGGGTAATCTGTAATTAACCCAAGTTAGAATATTTTGTCAACATTGATATTCATAGTGTTTAGGAGTACATACTTGAAAATGGAACAAACACAGTAGGTTGTTGTTGGAGGTTTGGTTATATTTCAAGAATATTACTAAGAACATGAATTGAAATAATCATGATAATTAGTAGTGCAGACTGCATCCATTGTATCATATGATCTAGCAATTTAATTCTAGAATTCACCGTCTCTTGTTAAAACATGCAGTCATGCATCTCATGAAAAGTTGAGATGTTAAATGATGTTCCTGTCAAAGATCTATTTTCTCACCCGTGCAGCAATCTTTCTTATTTTTCTTTGTTTAAACTGACTAAACCTGGTCATTAATTACCTTTTGTTGGTAAGCTTCTCAGGATTTTTGATTTGTCAACTTATTGTTTGGTGGTGCGACCCTCTCATACAAACAAAAACCATACCGATAAATTTAGAAACCGATTCAGTTTTAATGTAGTTTCATGATGATACCATCCGGAATACTATTTTCTAATATTATATATGTTGCATGGACTTAAATTTTGCAATTCCATCTTTTGGCATAGTATTTGTTCTCGTGCTAATGTCAGAGGACAAAACAAAAACTGGGCAGCAATGAGACTTCCGTTGCTAGAAAAATTACACCAGGCAGTCCTAGTTAGGAAAGACAAGGTTGCATTAGACACTCTTTTTGTGATATGGAATAGGAGATGATGATTGGAAGGGTAGATGGGAAGAGTATGTGATCAAATCTGTTAGGGATATATACTATGTATGCACTGTTGAAACTTAAGAATATGACTTTTGAAATTAGGTTGCTGTGTGGATATACTATGCAAGGAAAGAGTACCATTATTTGATATCAATTATTAAATTGGGTAGTGTTGTATTGACATTTTTGGTTTGGAAATGAGAATGATCAATTAGATTGCGAATGAGATTCCCATTGATGTTTGGACTAGAACCCTCCTCATTTCCAGTACTATTCTCATTACCATTTTCACTCCCTTGCTTATAGACAAGTTGATTTCCTCCAAAGATGGATGAAATGAGATTCCCATTTCCATTTCTTGTCTCTTTTATGCTATAACTTTCACTTCAAAAATTTGTAACTTTGTGCTCGGAAATTCGAATGTCCGATTTGGATGATTTTTTTTCTATTTCATGCAACTTTTGTGGAGGAATGTGATTGTGAGTTCAATTTTGAAAAGAATGCATATTTATTTGCAAAAAATCTAGAAAAATAGGGTAAAAAGAGAAAAGAATCATAACCATATGCTAGAATGTCCGATGTCCAATTAGAGTGATTTTTTTTTTTGTTATTATAAATAAAATATTAGAGGAATACAATTATGGGTTCCATTTTACAAAAAAAAAGGTACACTTATGACTTCTGAGCAATCTCAAAAAATTAATACTAAACATTGATTTTTTACTATATATATTTTTTACAGCGTTCCTCAATCATAAATGATAATTTGACATTTTTTTACATAAATATTTTCTAAAAATGTGAATAATCCGATCAGTTTCATTTTTAACGAAATATTTACTTTGTTAACCGAACACTAACAATTAGAATGAAAATGATTATCATTCCTACACTTTTATTGAACCAAATAATATTACTTAGGAATGTAAATGACAATGGGAATAGAGAGAATGGATAATGTGAATGAGTTCCATTCCCATTCCCATTCCCATCAAATTTCTAATCCAATTGCACCCTTATCATAATCCCTCTCTTGTTGTGTTTGAATAGTTTGCATTGTGCAACCCTATCTCTTTGTGTTTTTAGAATTTCTGTGTTCTGCTATGGCAACTCGTTGATTTTATATTATTATTTTGAGATTCCTTCACACATTGTTCATTCGTTCCTATATACATAAATATCATGAGACAGACTTAGCAGGTCTCTCTAACATTTTTATTGAATTGGCTAGAATTTCAAGAACATTTAACTTTGAATTTGAATTGAAATAATCATGATAACTTCTAATGTACATACTACATCCCATGCAGCATTGATCTACCAATTTTACTTTGTAATTCTTTCTACCACTTATCGAAACATGTGGTGAATGCTTCTCATGTTAGATGACAAAAATTTGAAATGTATAACAATGTGTTAGTCAAAGATATCTTTTATCACTTGGGCAGCAATCTTTTTTGCTTTTCTGTATCTATACCTTGCCAGTACCTTTCGCTGAAGCTTTTCTGCATTATTGTCTTACCTGCTTAGTTGCAGGGTAGTGCAATCTGCGCGATAGAGGTCGGGGTGCTCTTGTTTTATGGTCAAACCCTCTCACACAAACAAACCCTGCCAATAGATTAAAAATGATAAATCAACATACCCATAGTTGAAGGATGATACTTGCAGGAGTAATATATAATGATATGATTTTCTTTGCTGCATCATGCATGAATGTCTTAAATTTTGGAAACCCTTTTTCTGGAATACTGTTTGATTTCATACTTGTGTCAGAGTACGGACAAGAAGAACAAGGCGGGACTTTGGTTATCATTAAAGATTTCAGTACTCTCCTAGATAGATAAAACAGGCTTACTACATATCCTTTCATTTCATATAAAGTAGGAACTAAGGAATGAAATAATAGAAGGAAAGATTACTTAATGAAAACTAAAGGGATTATACTACAACAGATTGGGTGGTGCATGAGCATACGGTCTTTCTTTACATTGGATCTGCTGTGTGAACTCAGTATGAGTTCTTTGCTAGCAATCATTAATAAGGTGGATAGAATGGTATTCTTGAACAATCTAGCAGTTACATTGCACAGAAACACATACTAACTGAACCAGCCGGGTATATTAGTTCCAAACTAATGTGGTAACACTTTTTGGTCTTGGGTTTTAGTGAGAACAAGGGAAAGATGCTGACTCCAAAATACTATAATAAGCAAACCTATGTATAAGCTGGATATAGGACTTTGTTTTACTGTTCATGCATGCATGAGTGTTGTCTAATTAGATGCTAGTATATTGTAGCCGACCCCAACATTGTTTGGGAAATGAGTTGCTTGTTGAATATATTGCTTTCAACCAAATTTGATAAGATAATATAAAAAGTCAAAGGTATTGTCTGTACCTCTCCAGAAGCAGTACTGAATTCCCTCTGTTGATAGGCCTGGTGTACATGATAATTACAGTTAAGAGATTTTGACCTTGTTCAAATTGAGGTAAAATCACAGTAAGCCTATTATACCGCTATTGCTTACCTTTGAAAATTGTTGACACAGATGTCCCAAAGTACACAGTTCGTCTTGGCAAATTCCATATCCATGCTCTTGGAACGTCAATTGGATTGACACTAGAATCATGGTCTGCAAACATCTGCGAAATAATGTTTTTGTATGGTCATCATATCAGGAAGTGAGTGACTCTAAACTGTGGCTAATACCATTGAGGAAACAGATAATATGATATGGTTGTGTCATAATCTTAAAAGATACTCATCCGAAGAAACTGACTAAGATGGGGTGCAGGGGATGTTCCTTTTTGGAGAAATGAAACTTCTATCTAAACCACTCAGGAGTGCCCAAGGTATTTGTTAATCAGCATAAAACATAATGAGAGTTACCTCGTTGACCTGAAAGTATGTACCATTGAGCGGAAAGCTTCCTCTCATTGCTGTTCTACAAGGTATCTGCACATCAGATGCTAAAATCTGTAAGCAACTGATAACTCATGGTAGTTAACTATAACCGTGTTTTTCATGATACTATGCAAGTATCATCAATCTAAATATCCTCACCAAAATTGTTCCTCTGACTGTTTGTGAATTAGATTCTCTCATACTATTGCATGAAAAACATGTGTCATCGTTGCACAGTTTGCCAGTGTCTTGGAAGCTGCACCTTATTTTTGGTGTCTGGACAGAGTCGGCAGTTTCTCCTGGCAAAAATGTCTCTTAAGATTAAATGCGTATAGTAATTATATTTCACGTCTTAAGTTGGAATCTTAAACAAACTTGTACCATTCATTTCCTTTTTCTATTTCTTACTATGATACATAATGTAGCATGCAATGGAGTAACATTGTATGATCTTATCAGTACTTGAGTTCTGATTGCAGAGACATTGGATACTTTGTCGAATCTTTCTGGGCCCGTCGTTACATACATGAAACTTTATACTCAAAACACAATTCCTGATACTCTTTTGTGCTTACCTGGTGTCCATATAGCTAGAAGGTATGGACTTGGGTCATCTGGTTCCCGTCGCTCCATCTGTTAATGTTATAGAAGTAATGGTAAGTTGGATTGGTTTCTCTATGTCTAGGACATTACATGATTAGAAAAATTAAAGGGCTACTCACCCCTTTCAGGAGAGGATGTGAATCTGGAAGCTCATACCTGCGTTCAACCAACATGGTAATTGTTAAAATGTACTCACTACTTATGATTCTTTTTTTGTTATAAATTAGTAGTTTACTAGAAGAATGGTTTCGAAGAAATTCCCCAATTTCATGGGCTTTTTTTGTTATTATTATTGTTAATATAAAACATCTTGACAGGGGCAGTTTTCATCCAATACGGATGTTTTTCATAAAGTAAAGTTTTTATCTTTGCTCAAACTAAGTATGAAAAAAATGAATTATTTTCGATTGAGCATTATGATTTTATTTTATACTTCATCAAACTTGATCATTTGAAACTAATTTCAGTACGTTATTGAAAATTTACTTGGTTGGAATATATGATTTTAATAGATCTACTTACACTTGATGCTCTGTTCGTAGCCGACTCACATTCTTGAGTTTAGGGGTTGGAATAGCAGCAGCTTCAGGATTCAAGGCAACCAAAGCTTTGGACATGTCACCTTCTTGAAGTTCCATGTTATCTTTCATATACTTCTGTAGATTCTCTGTGAATGTTTCAATGTTGAGCTTGATTGTAGGAATTTCATTAGGATCCTCATCAAGCATGTCTTCAATGTCAGTTTCTGATATTTCCGCCCTTTCTTGTTCTGGTGTTGCTGGTTCTTCAATGATGGGGTCACACTTCCCAATACTTGGCTCTGCTTCTTTAAGTAGTAGCATTGGATTGATGACTGCAGTAGGGTTTTCCGCTTGTGCAGTGGGAAATGTTGAAGTAACTATACTTTTCTCTTCCGGGCTTGGGAGGGCAAGCCTTGCACTACATCAAAGGGCTTAAGATTAGTTTGATGAATTTAGTCATTAATTTAAAATATGTTAAGGTCTCTAAAGTTTTTGCATATCCCAGTTTATAGTTTGTTTTACATCTAGATCACAAATCTTGAAAGGAGTCATTAGATAATGTTTACAATATAACTGCAACAGTAACATTGATACTTGAGCAAATAACGGATGAATACCTTGCAAAAGCACTTGCGAAGTGTCTGCACTCTCCTTTCATAGGACATGCATTGCAATTTGGTTTATTTTTTGTGCAAAATACCTGCATTAACATCAAAACATGAGGCTCTATTTTTACTAGGTTGCACAGTTTAAAAATGAATAAGATACCTCACCTTGCCAAAGGTAATCATCTGGTAATGTAGTTCATACCTGCAGTTTATCAACAGCAAAACCATTTAGTGTAATGAATAATTGTATACTAGTACATTCATGTAGGGTTTTGCTTGTAAAATTAAAGAAATGATTTGAAGAGAAGTGTGGTGTTACAGTGTTCGTTGGTCAAGTTTGCACAATCTTGGCCAGATATATTTCTGAACTGACTCCAGTATTGGGTACCTACATTGAAATGTAATTAGCCGGTTTGGAGAACACAGTGACTTATTGTTGATTGGTTTGCCTAGAAACTCACATCTCTAGGAGGTGTAGTTGAAGTGACTCGGGTAGTGGTTGGAGGGGGACCCATCCAAGGCGAACTGCTATCCGTCCAACATTGGTATCAACCTTTTTGAAGATATTAACATGACAAAGTTGATTATCAGAGTTGGCATCTAGTAAACTGTAAGTGTATTTCTTTTCTAAATAAACCTTACCGGGAAAGCTAGCTGCTGAAGTGTCAAAAGCCGCACACACTCCACACTTTTCAACCCCAAACCCCTTATGCTTAATAGGTACTCCCTGCATCATAAGCATTATTAAAGACAACTACATATTATTAGACATTTGTACGTTCTATATGCTTTTGTTGTGTATGTGATTGGACATAAGCATATAGTACTTTAGATATTATTAGACATTAGAATGTACTACAAATATGGGATGGCTTACTTTGCCTTGTCTGGAGGAACGTCCCTCAACCATTCTAGATCAATGCCTCCATGTTCTCTGACCAGTCGGTTTAGGAAGTCCTGCAATATTCTACAACTATTAAACCTCTTGAAAGAAATTTTATAAATTATTCTATAGTATTACATTTATAAACTGCTGAAAGTGGTCTTATCAACAAGTTTGATATTACCTGGATTCGTTCAGCTAGCATGTTGTTCATCCCTCGTTCCTTAATAGCATCTGAAATGTCTTTAACCTTAGCACATCTCATTGCTTCATAGTCCATGGTGTCCATTGCATCTTTGCTTCTTTCTTTTCTTCCATTAGCCTGGACCTGCTTTCTCAAACTATCCCAGTCAACTGTTTTCTTACCCTCATTCTCAGCCTTTGCTTTATTTGCTTTGGTATTCTTCTCATTATCTGCCTTACTAGAGAAATGAACTTGCTCTTTTGGTTTCGGTTTCACTGATTTATTTTCTGCATTTGATTGGTTTGTCATCACAGAGATACGCTCCTCAATATCTGAAGCATTTTCCATTTGCTTAGAAACATTTGGAATATTATGCATGCTATCATTCTTCCAATTTGCTAGACCTTCAGCATGTTTTAGTGGCTCTGCAACAGATATGTTTTCCATTTGAAAGCTATTGTTCCTCCCACTTGGATAATTGTGCTGGAATGTTTTAGCATGTCCAGTATGTGGCTCTGTTAGAGAGATACTGTGATGTTGCACTGAGTGGCTGTTTGATAATTCAAATGGGCCCATTGTCAGTATCTCTTGAGATCTCAGCAGTCTGCTATGCTGGATATTGTTTTCACTTACATTCTCTGCCATCAAATTGCTTGTGCAGTTTACATCTTTTGCTTTCATGAATTCAGAAGAAGTTGAAGACAATGGAGATGCGCTTTCTTCACAGAATATGCCAATATATTCCTGTGCTCTAAACTCTGGATTCATGTGTGAAACACAGTTTTTGGAAGGAGCGTCTGGTACCCGCATCTGATCCTGAGAAGTGATTGGGTAAGTAAATGTAGAACTCTTGAGATTACCCATCTGCAATGTTGACCTTGGCATGCCACATTCCATACGTTCCAACTGCTTATTTTGATAATTGGATCTTTCATCAAATATTGAACTTCCATTTACACGACTGCAACATTCCTGGAACATAGTGGTTTTCTCCATCTCTTGGAAATTGGTGGAACTGGAACCATGACTCATTTTGTATATACACCCATTTATAGGATCTTCTGCTTCTGAGTTGGAACCTGAGGAGGATCTGATTCCCTCATTGTCTTGAACAATGGAAGAGTCATAGGAGCCTTGTGATGATATGATTTCTTCCTCTATGCTCTGACTTTGCACCTCTGTAAAGCTTGTTCTTTCTGTCCCCGAGGCTTCACTGTCTCTTCTTTGATCTCTTAATTCTTGTGGTGTTGTAGAGCTGGGTTTGAAAACTGGTAGACATGATACATTTTCTAGGTTAACTATGCAATCTTCTGGCTCTTCTACCAATATGCTTTTCCCTTTGCTCTCATATGATTCATTACTTGTTGAATTAAGAGGAAAGCGTGCTGCTAGACACATGAAGGCAGAGCTGCACAAAGAAATAAAGCAGTTATAAGAGTTAGCTGAAAATTTCACTTGCACTGAAATTGGGTCCTAAAATGAATGCTCTTAAGTCACCTTGAAAGATGGTCAGAAACATTCTGAGTAAGAAATACTCCTATTACCGAATCAACAACCGATCCTTTCCATGGTGAGAAGCGTCTGTCTCCTGTGAATAGTAGGTTGTGGGTCTGATTAACAAAAATATACTAGGATAGTTTTCCAAAGTAATGATTCTTAAATAGCTGGTTTATATTTAGAAGTGGGCTAAGTACACGCTGTAGGATGTAAAATATAGTGGGCTAACCAACCACTCATGATAAGTTTTTGCATCTAGTACCTTGGACGAGATGCATCCGTGCAATGAAGGAATTAGCTCTCCCTTGAAAGACTTCCCTCTCTCCTTCCCACCATTTTTCCTTGTCTGTTCCTTCAATGCCCTCACTTCCTTCATTTCCCATCAGGAGATTCCATATTCTATTTGTTTCTGGGTCAAGGTCCACCTTAGGTCGGGGCTTGCGCTTTTTGATATCTTGTAGAACAATTGCGCCATTTCCTTTGTATAGGACAAGTGCTTTCTGTTCTTGTCCCAGTAAAGTGTGGTCTGATTCTTTTAAACTGAGACCCTTCAATCGATTTATGATCTCATCGATCTGAATGGGATTTTGCTTCCATCCCGTCAGACCTGCATCAGAATTTACATAAAATGTCTTACTATTCTAATTCATTTGGGAATTCGTAAGCATTTTTCAAGATTGTTCAGTTCATAAAACATGGAATATACCTTTTGATTGAATGGATAATTGCTTGTTCAATGTTTCCTGTGCTTGTAGATCTGCTTGCTCAGTAGTATGGTATGTTCTTTTTACCTGTCCTTTCCCTTTTGCTGAGGCTTTTCTTGGAGTAGCTGGTGGGTGTAGATTTTGGCTCTCACATGTGGTTAGGGATGCCAAGTTCTGAACTATTCTCACTCTCCTTGTTTCTCCCATTCTATCTGTATATGAATGCAGTTTAGGTGTTTGTTGCTGTGGCAAATCAGGCCCAGCAGCCTTACAATGGGGGTCCATGGAACCATTAAGGTTGTTGACTCCACTACTTAGTTTCCTTGGGGATTTACAATTATCAAAGTAAGAAGTCCGAATCTCTTGGTTTATTTGTGATGTAAAACAATTGGCTCCAACTCCATTTATGCATTTTGTGCTGGCTTCTCTTGAAGCATCATCAACTGCTCTAACCAAAGGCATGCCATAAACTCTTGTAAGAAGTCCATTTTCAAACTTCTTTCTCTTGTGGGTTTCTGATAAGCCTGTGCCAAAGTTGCTGCTCTTTCTGTAACATTCTCCCTGCTCAAGCATCTGCTGGTATTCTCTTTTGGATCCCCTGGCTCCAATGAAGTTGGCAAAAGTGTTTAGCACTTGATGGGGCCTACTCTGAGACATCGGTTGTCTGGTTGTCTCAGTATTTCCCTCGCCTTTTTTGGCCTGGTAGACAATTTGGCCTATTCCTTCTGCATAGATATTTTGCTGCCTGGGAGTGTATCCTAATTGGCTTTTCCTTAGCCATTGATCAGCATTTCCATCTATTGAGCTGATATTTGAATTTTCTATGTGCCGGCCATTCATTGATGCTTGTGGAGCTCCCTCTGCTTGCCTTCCTAGGAGTGAAATATAATTGTTTAGCATATTAGCCATGGAAGGAGTAATGTTACTTGTTCCGGTTGTCCTGCTGTGTTGGCTGATCTGTCCGGCTGATCCTGTTTCACACAATCTGCTAGTTCCAGCACCCAGTTCTGTTTCTCGAGAGTCCAAGTTTAAATTAGAAGATCTCATACTCTGCCTTACTTCCTCCTGGCCGCTTATCTTTCCCTGGTCTTCATCACTGCTCTTTTCCGAGTCAAAATTCAGACCTCTTCTGCATGATTTTGTGGCTCTTCCGGCATTAGGATCTGTACTACTGTGATTAATATCTGCCTGCTGAGTTGCAGATTCTGTCACTCCTTTCCGGCGTACATATTTCCTCTTCACAGTGGTGTTCTCCTTGGAATCAGTATTTTCTGGGTTAGTACGCGTTGGAGAGTTTATAGTATCTTCTTGTTGGGATCCTGATTCTTTCAGCCCAGTCTTCCGTACATACTTCCTCTTTGCCGTTTGATTCTCCTTGGAACTTTGACCTGCATACTTTGGAACCCTTTTTGGTTTTCCTTCTATTACTACTTTGGGTCTAATTTTTCTTCGCTTGGGTGCTTTCAGCTGGGGTGTCTGGTTCAGGTCAATGTATTGCTCACTTGCTTTCTCAGAATCTTTATTCTCTTTGAAAGGTGTGGAAATGACAGTGGATGATGAGTCCACTATATTCTGCAGTTCATTGCACGGGTGCCGAACTTCTTCATTTCCCCCCAGAGGGACGAAATTCTCTTGATTTTTTTTCTTGCTTGAGCTTTCATCTATCAATAAATTGAACATTGTTGAAAACTGACTGCCCCCAAATTTATCGGTTTCATTCTGTGGTAGTGTTGAGATTCCGACCGAGTTGCTTATAGTGGTGGCATCTGTCTCTGTCCTTGGTGGTAAGTTCAGATTATAGTTGTTGGATCGGTAAGGTACAGGGAATCCATCTGCAGAAAAAACATGTTCACTTGTAGTTTGCTGAATGATAGTAAATGGAAAACGAATTAGGACAAGCATGGATAGCTTTAAATCTTGTGCAAAAGATGATCCTATCTCCCATTGTTTTCATGGTCTTCTCATTGCATTCATGCGAGAAATAACAAATTAGTATCTCATGAACATTTGTCTTATCCAGGAAAATGAATATCTTTTATTTTTTAATCTTATTCTGCACTTTTTAATGTGTCAACCACTATTTCTTCATAGTGATATCTGCTAGTTAGGCTGTTTACCTATAATGCATTTTCAGAATCAGTTTGGTGAAGGTCACATATTGCATGATTATACAGGATAAATAGATGTGATATCAAATTGATATATTGCAATACCGTGTCAACGTGTAAAAGTAATGTCTTCTAATTATTCTGTGTCTACATAAAATTAGTAGATATAACTGTAATTTGGTGATTAATTAGACTGTCTCATCTTAGTTTACACATCATAGCTGGGATAATATAGATAATTGATCTACAATTTGTCTCCTAACTATTTCTTGTTCAATTAGAATGCCAATTACATTTGTCATTAGATGCAGTGATTCATTAACATTCCATGTCAAAAGCATCTATAACATGTAGCTCCTAATTACTTCTCTTATTGAATGAAAATTAGTAGATATAGAACCATAATCAATATCGCTGTTGCATTAATACGAGTTTGATCACTCACGCTGGGGTATTTGTGATATGTTGTTGCAGGCACCCATTTGGTTTGAAGTCGACCAGTGATTTGCAGTAGCAAGTGGTGTAGTACCTGCATACGGCCTCCTCCAACTGGTATCAACTTGAGCATGCAAATCAGGAATCCGTGGCGCGTTTCCCATTGGTATGCCTCTGTAAGTTCTGTTTGTCTGAGACCTCATAGCTGCATTTCTCATTGCCATAAGGTTTGCTAGCGTAAAATTACTGTCCCAACTAGGTCTGTCCATGTTGATGCCCTGTGCATAGGAGCCAGCAATGTTGCTGTGCACCCTACTACTCCTTTCTGCCAAATCTCCATAGCATCCCGCATTCTGAACCGCCCCCATAGGATTGAAATTCTGAGCCCCCCCATTGAAATTGGTGGTCGGCTCTTGTATGATTGCACCATACATTCCCGAAAGCTGTCGCCATTCTTCAGCTGGGAACTGATATCCCTGATTAGATCTCTGAATTTGCTTATCCGGAGTGATTGGCATCCAATTTCCCCTCATTGGGTTCAGCCTCTCCGGGGGAATCGAAAATCCCCCCTCGAAATTCATCGGATTCAACCCTCCGTCGCACCCAATCTTCCGGTCTCTGGGGACTCTGATCCCCCCGGAGTCGGCTTCTGGCCAAAACTGTGAATTCACATCCATTTCAAGAAGTTACAGACCAACCCAAAACACATTTCTCACCAGAACAGTCTCAACCTATACCGCCCGTTCCTGCACTAAATTGCACCAAATTATACCAAATTCAACCAGAAATTGTGTAAGAGTATCAATCAAGCAGCATCTTGGTTGTAAATGCAGAAAATCACTACACCCAAAGTCCAGCTTTTTTTCTCATTTCAGGTGAAAACATAGAAACATATTAAAACAGAAAAATGCAATAAAAAAACTGAGATACAACATACCTCCTGAATGTGCATAAAATTAACTGATTTAATGCCTCTGTTAAATTGCCGAAGATTGTGATTGCACAGAATTAAATAACAAAACAATCTCTCTGCATATAGAAGAAACACAACCTTCTTGTGATTAAAAGTTGCAAAAGAATGGAAACTCAAGAATGAAACAAGCTTTGTCTGTAGCTCAGCTCACC
>JAYMSZ010002274.1:0-12325 GCA_036897665.1 Pelargonium citronellum
GCCCGCTTGCCGATGGTGCCGGTGCTCTCGTCGGCGGCGAGGATGCCCTTGCCCGGAGTGGCGATGTACTTAGCATTCTTGATCAACTCATCTGCATGCATGTAAAATGAATATATAGTTTTGATGCTTCAAGAACAAGGATAATGTCATTTTCTTGAAGACAAGTATAGTGTACGTATTGTATATGTGGGCCATTAAAAGGATTGGTTTTGAGGGACCGTGAACTGAAAAGAAGTTCCCAAGGATCTTGGACCACTTGTGTTGTGTTCTAAACAAATGGATATAGTTAAGCATGCATGTCTATCCAAAAGGCCCAACCAACACTACAAAATTATCACTACACATATATGGGCAAATCTATTCAAGTTTCTGAGTTAAAAAAAAAAGAAAAAAAAAAGAAATGGTTTTATATAAAATGACGGCAACAGTTATTTAGAGGGGTTGTAACGATACTAACTCGAGAGGTTAGGTGAAAGGTAAGGTGAAGAATACAAGCCGAGTTTAAAAATTAAAACAATATGCAATTGCTGAGCTTCTCAAGTGTCTTAAGGGACATGACATGATTAACCATACTTTACATGAAAGTTACATGCAAGCTAGAATCATTATAAATCCTATCATAAACTCAGGCGACATGAATTCGATTTTGTTGAACTTGGAAGCAAACCCGCTAACGAGGCTAGGAAAGTTTATGGCGACTTTTCACTTTCGTTAATTGCAAGGAGAGAGAGAGAGTACCTGCATACTTTCCAACAAAGGCAGACATGTTTAAAGCGCAGTGGATAGAAAGAGAGGACAGAAAATACATAAAGCTCTCACAGCCCTATCTATCTATATAGATGAGTAGTACTAGTACGTTATAACATAGAATATACCAATAGATTAAAGAAGCAACACGTGTCACAAGATAAGCCCATCGAAGGTTATCATCCTGGGATAAAAGAACGAGTGATCACACTCCACCCCAAGTGGCACTGCCACTCCATCCATCGCCTAAATGTGTGGAAAGCCTCCAACACCTCATCCATTTTGTTCTTCTGTGCTGTGCAACCAAGCAACCAACTCCATATCCAAAAGGCTTTTTTTGGGACACTACTTTAATCCATCAAACTCACTCACTTTGTCTGTCTCTATCACATAGTAAATAAACATCTCATCTACTTTTTCATAATTCTATCAATTTCCCACTTATAGTCCATAAATCCATACAAACACAATTCAAAATTTTCCCACTATCATATATGTCTCCAAATAATTAATATAAGAGATGGAAATTATAGGTTTCATTAAGTCAAAATTGTTCAAAAATATAGTGAAAATGCAGAGCCATAGGCAAATACTAGAATAAAAGCAGGTTCCGCTCTCCCTGCAAGGCCGTCTCAAACATCCTCCCTCCCTGATCAACTTATTGTGAACAGACCACTTGCTGTTCATCATCATCTGTACCAAAATACCGGTCGCCAAACTCACCCATGCCGGGTATGACTCGGAAATCTTTATTCAGGCCAATATCGATCTCAGATGTCACTATCTTTAACCTTGGAAAGCTTTTGCACACCATATGCACTCCCTGAGGTGCCTGATAGATTAGCACAATATTTACAGCATCATTAGGATGGATTCTCCACACTAAACAATAAATCAACCACAAGCTCTGTGAACTGCAAAAACTTACGGAGATGAGATTGAGAAATATGATGTTGGACTCTGGGACTCCTTTCCTTATAAGCAAGGAAATAGCTTGAACAGCCGAATTCCCTGAACAAATTAGTAAAATCAATTTAAGTTTATCCATACCACTTTGTTGTGTACTTTATACTCGTAAGAAAACAACAAAACTGCAGTCGGCTGAGATGTGTTTGGGCATGCAAACCTGTGCCTAAGATAGGATCCAAAAGTAAAACATGTCTATCTGAGATGTCTGAAGGCAATTTTTCATAAATTAGCTGTCAAGTCATTAAAGAAAATGAAGTCAGTCAAAATGAAAGAAAATGATGAATTTGTGCACCCATATCAGGCATGAAAGAGAGAGAGAGCTGTAATTACCTGCTGACCATTGTCCCCTTCTCTATGAATGAGAATCTTTCCAATTTTGATACCTTTACAGCATGCTCGCAAAGCATTCTCCATACTCTCGCCACTGCCATCAATTAAACAAATTGTTATATATCCAGCAAAGAATGGAATTCTAATCCCAAAAGAAAGAAATAATAATAATAAAAAAAAAACAGATGTTTTTTAGGACAAATATTTTCTTTCATGCAAAGCAATAAATGTGATGAATATTTGATATTTACAAGAGTAAACACCATAGAGAAGTTAGGATTTTAAAACAATCTCTGAAGTTGCATAAACACCCCATCAATCACAAGTCTGACTATTTACTGCCAATTTCAAACTGAACTCAACCGACAACACTATCACTATGGTAAAGTTTGGATTTTTTTATTTGTGTGTGTGTTCAGTAATGGATATCAACAATGGAAACGAGAATGAGATTCCCATACAATTCTAAATATTTAATAAAAATGGTACCAGCTACCCCTTATAATATGATGCAACAACATTCTGACTCTAGCCTATTGTATGGAATCAAGAAATTTATAATGAAACAACCCCCTAAAACATATTGAAAAGCTAATAGCAACCTGAATGTCCACCCACCATCCAAAGAAGAAACAGATAAAGATCAGGGTTGGGTTTCCCATATGATTCCATAACTAGTTAATAATGTTTAACCAATTTATCACTCTCGTGATAGTTAATTCAAAGACAACTATCTTACTTTCGGGTGAACAAGTCAAAATTATTAAGCATAACTCCAAAATGTGATTTGAGTTATGGGACTAGACTGGTACCTCCTGATGACTGAGACGCCGCATAACCTCTTACAGAAATCCACACCAGTGTATACAGAACCTGAATTCAATCAAAGAAAAGAAATATAAAACCACCAATGATAATAGAAACAAAAAGCAAAATAAAATTAGAAAAGAGGCCTTGCATTTGGAGGGATGAAAGGGAAAATATATTGGTTCCTGAATGCAGAACAATGATGGTAACATCTAAAAAAAAATCAATGGACATATAGAAAAGTTAACATTTATACCACTTGCCATGAACTCCAAAAGTATTACACGAGAGATGTTGAGCATATTAGGCATGCAAATTCAATGCCCTAAAGCAACCAGCATTCACTGATAATCATGGGTATGATTGTCTTGAAATGACAGATTTTTACATCAAGCTGCCAGTGAGATTTGATATTATCTTTTGGAATAAATAAAAAAATTGGCACTATTGAACCAGTTATTTCTCACAAATATAATAACCTACCAAGGCAAAAGGTGCCAATCAAACAGCCAAGATGTACACATTTTATTCTCATATGCCAAGTATAAAGGAAGTAGAAAAAGGTATTACACGAGCAACAAATGTACAGCATGATATACAAGATTGAGACTAATAGATTTCAAGTGCTTGGAAGCAAATCATGTACATGGAAAAAAAAAAAAAATCTACCAGGTCCAAAACAAAAGGCAAATTGCTAGGAGCTTATGTAATAGGTAACGAAGGCTAACATAACAGGACATTAACATCAGCTTACCAGTTGGAGTGATCACCTGCTTTTCAGTAAATGGTAGATGTCCCAAACCATGTTCAACAACCTGCTCAAATAAAAGAATTTGTTGCATTCCACCAGTAAATGAAGAAACCATAAATATCCATTATCTCAAAAGAATGTTTACTAACCAAACGAATCAATCGATCAGCATAGAAAACAAAGTCATGTTTTGTTGTTTGAGCATCACGTATGAGGGTATGCATACCCCGGATCTGCATTAAATAGGAAACCGATATTCATAACTAAATGGCAGATCAAAATGATTTATTCTATATTAAGCATAATTAATTAAATAAAAGTTGAAGTTAAGTAGATTATATCACTCAGAAATTAATTAGGAAGCAATACCTGAAATGTTGACTGTATCACATATAAATTGGGGTATATTTTACAAAGATCATGCTGACCAAGTTTTGTTCGTATATGTTGTACAATCAAATCAATAGCAACATGGTTATCTCCTCCACGGGGAATAATAATATCTGCATACTTCTTTGTTGGAAGTATAAAGTCATCAAAAGCAGGCTTCACAAACTTCGAGTACTGCATCAAGTAAAAATGGATATCAACATGGATTGGTAGAAGGGCCAAAAGGCGGTGGTAACTATTACCCAAGACTTAGATAACGGGTTAATATATTAGAGATGACTACTGAATTTCCAACTGGAAAAGAAAGCTTGACAAAATAAAGTTGAGAATTTCTTTTTACCTGACCCCAGTGATATTACCAAGGCATTAGTAGAGACGTGAAGGGTAATAGCAGAATTTTTATGGAAAAGGAAATTAATATCTTTCACCCACCAGCTATCTTAAATAGCCCAGCTACCAGATTTTTTTTATAATAGTTATTTCCAAAATGATTATAGCTAAAGTCTTGCAGCTCTTGCTGCTTGAACTCTTACAGTTTAATAAGCTTAAAACAGGAGGAGCTACAGATTTTACAGGATTGAAAACTATGCTCCCGCAACTGGCAGTAATAAGTTGCTGACCTGATCGAGTACTGCACCTATATCTCTACCCTTTTCAACGGTATCACGCCTTATCCTCCTAGCCAGACGTACATCAGCATCTGCACTGAAAATTTTACAATGTGAAGTAACAGCCCAACTTAGTAACATAATGACATGCCAGCCTGGCTTTAACAGCTGGCAAGAAAAAGATGTCAAGTAAATGAGCTAGTGAAATCATGCAATAAGAGAGAATAGATAAATAATTTAATTATACAAATTTTGGGGGTGTTAGGAAAAAATACGAAATTAAACCCACTGACGTATCAGCCTGTTATCAGTTAGCCATCTGCCATCTTCATCTCTAATCAAATTTCATATTAAATGCATTTATACTTCTACTACCCAAAGCTAATCATCATTCTAAAACCATTGGAAACTAAGATGGATAAAAAACTTGGTACAACCCTATTTTCTAGTTTGTACTTTGTAATAAACTACGGTAATGGAACTTTAGATCAGAAGCTAAGCTTCCTAGTAATTTTAATAATTCTAGTGTGATGGACTGAATGAAGTACCATTTATCTGTCTGGCACATAAACAATTTCACTACTAAATTGCCTGGGCAAACCTTAAAACGGCGTGGCTCCAAACGGATTTTTAGTACTCGCAAAAGAGCCTCAACACTTTGCCGGAATATGTTATCCATGACCACTAATATGGGTCACAGAAAGTTGGAAAGATGATAAGGTTGGAACGGGGATTAACAAAGAAGTAAAGGGTAAGGCTGGTGTTTGAGCGAATTCAGTACAGATGATGGGTAGTTTGGTAATAAGGAGGATACTATATATCTGCAATACAATTGAGACTTTACATGAGAGAGGTGCACAGCTTGATCAAATAAACAGCCTCACCTATATAAACATCACTTAACCGCCATTATTGCCATTAAGGCTTCCAGATCTATCATCACATAACATTTAACCAATATCTAGTCTACTTACTAGAATTTTCTAAACCCATACTCAGCTATTGAATTATATATTTCTAGCTTATTACAAAGTAAAAGTATACTTGTGCACTAATTTAATACCGCCAATTCAATTTTATTTGTGTGCGCATGTTTTCAGGACGTGGCATTAGAAACACAAATATAGCAAAAAACAATAAAAACTGAGAGAACATAAAGAACCTGTATCAACAAATATCTTCATGTTCATCAACTCACGGACACGAGGATCATGAAAAACAAGTATGCCTTCCAAAATTATAACATCTGAGGGATTAACCTGCATATGATATGCATGATAAGGATTTGAAATTATTAGGGAAGTGTTATCAATCATGGGCAAAAGAGCATATGATATTCAGAATTTTTAATATTTCAAGTCATTTGAGGAAAGAGAATTATTTTAATGTCAAATATGTCCTAAAAAATTTAAACAAATGCATGAATTAGAAATTAAAAATACTCAACATGTCCTAATTTCCTAGGAGTTCAGTTGAAAATAGCTAAACAAACGGCCCCTTAGAGTTCATGTGTATACAATATAGAGTCTGTACCCGTCTTGCTGGAACAACATCATTTTTGTAACTCTTGAAGTCATAATGTGGAATATCTACTGCTTGCCCACATCTCAACTTCTCCATAGAACTTAAGAGTTTCTCAGTGTCAAATGCATCTGATCATAAGAGCAATACTGTGTCAAAAAGAAACATTGCACTAGCCATGAAACAGAACTAACCAATATAAAAAATTGTAGTGTCGCTAAATTTACTACTTGGAGATCTGATAAAGTTCGACCATGTTATCCTTATTTATTTTTTAAGTATAATTATATAAAAAAAGTCGGTGGCCCAGGAAGTGATACAAAAAACAATATGCTTATACATGATTTAATAATTTAAAGCATTCATAAGTAATATTAAAGACATAAGTCAGTGTCTGAAATTGAAATACAATTTTATTAAGATGGTTCCTCAACTATGCAATATATAGCTAGAAAAAGGGGTGGTAGTGGTAAATCTAAAGTTAGTTTAAATATGTTTCTACTCTATCCCACTTTTTTATTTGCGAGTGTTAAACTTTTCCCAATGCAAAAGTTTGAAGTTTTTAAGTGGAGTGCCCAACTAGTACATTAAGTGGCCTCAAACCCCACATACTTTAAATGTAGGATGCTTAATAGTTCAACACTCCCTCCCACGTGTAAGCCTACTTAGCATGTGAACCAAGAATCACACAGGGAGGAAATGTAAACTTGCTCCAACCCAAAAGCTTATGCTGGTAGGTGGAGGGCCCAATTCGGACCTCATACTTCCAATGTAGGATACTTCATACTTCAACAGTGACCAATTTCTCTCTCCCACTCATTTCATTACTCCCTCATTTTCTTTCTCCCTCCCGTTTACTTTTTACTTTTAAGATATTCAAGATCAATGTGCATGTGCAACAAACCACTTATAATAAAAGTGAATACAAAAGAATTTTAACCTAAATCAGAGAAAAATAGTACTCATACTAGCACTGAGTGGTAGGTTAGTGATAAGTCATCTAAGCCTTGACAACTTCTCAAAACAAGCAAAATCCAGCAGATTGAGAAGAAGAAAAAAAGATAGTATGGAAATCTAATGGTCAAGGACTCCAGAAGAAAACATGTAAGTAAAGAAATTTAGTCCTGTAAACAAACATGGCATGAGAAAATTCTTCGCAAATTAAAATTTCTTGGTTTTACTTGTATGAAAGTTAGTTAAATGTCCTCACCAGGATGGTCAAAGTTGTACTCATGAACTAAAGAAAGTTCCTCTTCCGAAAGATTGTGATAAAATGAATCCTGCAAGATCACTAGTATTAATTAGTTATTTACAGGGAAGGTAGTTCATTTTCTTTATAAAAAGAACTTTTCAGAGGTGTATATTCATGCTACAATAATCTAACGAAAGACAATCAGGCAATAAGTTTCTTTACCCGCTACACACAACACACACACACTCAAGAGTCAAGACAAGAATAGAATAAGCCAACAACAAAGTACGCAACCTGGTAAAGTAGGAAACCAAAGAGTTATAGAACAATATCAGTTTATTTATAGGCAATTGCCACTGCAGTTTGGATTCTTTCGATTTTGAAAATAACTAAAGATAATAATACTTGATTAATTAATTCTGACAAAACTATATTGAAACAAAAATAAAATAAATAGGGCCATGAGTACATTATATATATATATATATATATAATTTTATAAATATTCCAAGTAAGAAGCAACCAACAAAAGAACCCAAAAAAAGAAAATGATAGCAGGTTTGTCAACAAAAGAATGATTCGTTGGCACAATAGATATAATCAATCAAATTTTTCATTACAAAATCATACATGTAGTTTTTTTATTAAAAAAAAACATTCATATAAATGCCAAAGAAAATCCAAGGATAAAAATAATAGAAAGGGGCTTCATGAAGTAACTACAGTAATTCAACAACCACTTCATGATTGAATCTTCTATTTGTCTTATGAATTGTATATAAACATCAGTGAATATAACTTACAATGAAAAATTTCCCCTAGTAGACACTTCATAATCGGGAATTGGAAAAAAAAAAAACCTGATTAACAAGTACAACACGCTGATCATGGAGCTGCTGAATAATCATATCACACACTGTAGTCTTACCAGAAGCCGCTCCTCCAGCAACCCCTGGCTCACAGAATAGAAAAGAAATAAATAAAATATACAGCGTAATATTCTGAACCAGTAACCACAATGTACAAAGAAGAAGCTAGCATAATGAATTGATGAAATCAAAGGACCAACTACGAGAATAGACCAATATGAGATATAAGATGAAGGCAGTATTAGAGAAGTAACAAAAGATATAATTTCAAAAGGACATGCCATCATGCAAGATAAAGATGTGCTATTTCCCATTTAGTTAAATAAGCTAAGCTGTAAAATTGTGGAAGCACTTGTAATACTAATAACTACCAATTAAATAATTATTATGGTTGTACGAGGTGTGTAAGAGTTAAGTACCTCTAAAAGGCATGATGCAAGTGGAAAATTGTGGAATACAACATCAGAATCCATTCTCCAAAACAAAGTAAAACAATGCACCCATCCAACTAGTATGGTTTGTACATGCACTCATATACTACACCTATCTTTCTGAGCAAGTTGAGCTTATATAAGAGAATGCAATCTCTCATTAGTGTTCTCCATTTTAAGCTGATGTAGAAAATTTCCAAACTCCATCAAATTTTAGAAATAAAAGCAATGATAGAAAATTATTTGAACTTGATTTTAGTATTAGCCTACACTCAACCATCTTATGGGCGGATAGTACGTCTTCACACAGAAAATGCGTACAGCCCCATCTTCTATCCAGTTAAGACAAATAGAAGCAATCAGAATTTTGGTTGTGAATAAGCTCTTCAACTTCAGTACCATCTGTCGGATCAGTACTTACCAATGACAAAAGGTTGTCTGTGCATATCAGTTGCTGATGTTGTTGGCTGCTCTATCTGCGCTCTTCTTGGTGACAAACCATTCATGTGAAACCCAGAAAAATGGACCCCTGAAGAGGCCTCTATCATATCCACTACTGATTTGGAACCCATATCAGAATACCTGCAAAAAGAACTATTAAGATTTAAGCAATTCATGTCATTAAACGACAGGGGCAGCCAACTGAACAGAGCCAAACATCAATTGAATCCCTATTGCAAGCTCATTTCACTATTCTCTTAAGTAAGAGAACTAATCAAAGATGACATCCACCATATACTAAATGGGATGAATCAAGAGATCAAAACCAAAGTTACCAAATACAGTCCACAACCCATTCACCCAACATTCCCCAGGCAATCTCCATCTCCCATAAGGCCACAAATAATATCAAATATAACACTAGCTGAATCAAGCCATTAGCATTGCACTAGCACCAACAATAGCTCAAAAACCTCAAATAGACACAGTGTTTCATCCATTCCTATCATTTCCACTACCAAGTGGAGCACAACCAGACCCCCAAATACCCTCTTGGCTACGCATAACTCAAATAGCTAACAATGAAGTTAATTTCTCTTCCAAACAGTAACAAATAACAAATCTAACAACCTTATCACCAACACTAATCCGCAGATCCAACGGGAACAACCTAGCAATCAGACACAATCACGGCGATTACAAAACAATCAAGCAAGCGAATGTGCATATCCAGCAGAAGCAAACAACCAAGAAATCAAATAATGTAAATTGGAGAGGCAAAATCAGAAATGGAAAGAAACACAGATCAAATCATATGTGGATTGGTCGAATATACCTGATGAGTTGGAAGCTGGAATCTACGAATCTAGAGAGAGAAAACGAGATACTTGTAGAGAGAGAGAGATTATTGTGAGAGGTTGCAGCCAGAGATAGTGATGCCGATTGCCGAATGCGGACCACATTGGGCGTGGGGTTTTTATAGGTGCAGCGCAGGGACGAGACGAAGAATCTGCGAAATTACAATTAAGCCCCTCCGGAGCTGTTATCAAAATTCGTTCTTTTTAACTGCCAGTTATTTTTCACTTGTTGCTGTGAAAGACAAGGCGCGTGGGGACTCGTGTCCATCTGATGAGATCAGATTAGATTAGATTTAAAAAGTGACTACGTGGCACTGAATCGGATGCGGGTCCCACCGGGAACTATGTCGAGGATGGGACTGAGATTCGGTGTTGTCGTGTGCACTGTAGCTCAGTTGTCGACGGGTCGTTTCGATCGATCCGTGCCGTTTACGCTGTTGAATCGTGCTTTTAAGTCAAGGATGGTTCGGTTTTCTTCTTTTCTTCTCGGTTTGGCTTTAGATGCACTTGTGGAAAACACATTGAAGCCACTGTTGTTTAGGGACAGTTTTGGTTTGGGAAATAAATGCGGAGGATAGTTTTGGCATAAATAAATGTTCGTGATTTGGTGGAATGGTTTTAGAATATAGTAATATTGAGCTACTTGTTATATAGTTTGGTTCCAAATCGCATTCGGATTATTAAAGCCTGACGTGATTGTCCTCCCAATTTTTTTATAGTTGCACTCTAAATTCATTTTTTGATTTTTGGTAAGTACCCGTGAAGACTATGATACGCCTCAAGACAACCTTCTAGACTTGGTCCTACGATGACCTCCAATGTCCTAGTACCTTAAAAGTTTTAAGGTGATGTTATCATGGATATCTCATCAGTGAGTCTCAATTTCAAATCATTTTTATATTACCATGTGATAAATAAAATTATCATTTGAGTTCATGAAAATATCATGACATGCTTTTGACCTCATCAAAGCTAACTTACAATCAATCATAACGCAACACATCGCTCCCACTTTGCGAATATAATTAAACACCCTTTAAACTATCAAGTAATCTCATTTATACATGTTTATATTTATTCTTTTAAATTATTTTTTTTACAGTATAAAGGATCAAGCACTTTTCGACTATTTTTAGAAAAATTGAAACTATATAAATCTTTGGAGAAATTATACGTACCTACCCTAAACTTGTCATCTTTTGCACTTAGATACCCTAAACTATTTTTTTTACTTTTGGCTACCTTAAACTTTCATCAAACCATTCCGTCAGTTACGCTCAACAAAAAAAGCCAATAATTAAGTCATGTGAAACACGTGGTAAAAAAAATGAAATTTTAAAATTGTCATTCTTCATCAATAACAAGTTCATCAATCTTTCGCCATAAATTAAAAGTTTCGTCGGAAATTTCAGTGTTTCGCCGGAGACTTCAAAGTTTCACCGAAAATTGCATTTAATTTTCAAATATTCTTTTTTTTCAAATTTTTCATTAATGCGTTCATTTCAAATAAATCATAATCAATTTCAAAAACTCGTAACCGACTCAACTCGTAATCAATTTGAAACAAACAAAAAAATTGCAACTGAAATCACCTATTCAAACAACTCAAATCCAAACCATAACCAACCCAAATCCAAATTCTACCCAACCCAAATCCAAACCCTAGCCAACACAATAAAGCTTAAAATTTTTACAACAACCGACACAGCAAAACTCAACTCAAACAAGTATTTCAAGCTTCAATTTCTATCACAAGCAAAGCTAGCTCAAAGTTTCGTCAAACTCTTACTCACAAGCCTAATTTCAACTAAACAATAAATCAAACACGGCGATTTTCAGTGGCCATGGTGGTGGTGGTGTCGGTCGAGCTCCATCTGGCCACGATGGAGCAAATCCGACGTGACGGCTAGATCTGACCATGGAAAGAAAATAGAGGAAGGAAATGAATGAAGGAGATGGAGGAATGACAATTTGGTCTTCTTTCCTTTCAACTGACGGTGAGATAGACATAATAGTTAGGTGAAAGTTCATGATATATAGTCAAATATAACAAAATATAGTTTAAAATATACATGTGCAAAAAATGTCAAGTTCAAAATAGATACGGATAATTTCTCCAAAATCTTTACTCCACCTTAGTGTTTAAGAACTAACCACACAAAAGTAGCATCAAGAGCTTATGCATGATTTCAATACTATTAAGAATTGGTAACAATAAAATGTGGATAAAGATATGTAAAGAAGGGACATGTAATTATGTAAACGTATAATTAAATATGCATGTAACTGTGGGAAGAACATAATTTGTTTCATTTCCAGGCTTCGGCCTTCGTTTTTTTTTTCTTTTTTTTTTCTTTTGATAAGTAACGAGACATCATACTCGAAGTAACGATGTTTCTCACTCCATTGGGA
>JAYMSZ010002275.1:0-12324 GCA_036897665.1 Pelargonium citronellum
TGGAATTCCGAGAGAAATTTGAATATTTGATAGGCAACCAAGCATACCCATGTTTTTTTTTTCTTTTCTAGATGGCTAGTTTTGATGATGTGGAGGGCTGTTCAGCTACACAAATGATCTCACTCTTGTGTCTCCTGATCAATTGGATGCCTTCACTGAATTGAAAATTGAAATTCATCTGACCTGTGACCAGGCATATATAGCGGTGTTGCTTAAACTTAGTAATCTTAAGGTTTTGTGGTTACTTGGCAAAGAAAGCTTGGCTCGATGGAGGTGTAATATTGAGGGTTTGTGGCCTGTTTCTGAACTAGTAGTTGGTCACTGCAATTTCAGACTCCAGAAAATGGGACGGGATGTATTTTACTTCAGGTTTTTGGATGTCTGGATAATGATTGAAAAGTGGGGTGAAAATTTGGGGTTGTGGTGGGTGTTGGAGAATTAAGAAACAATAAATGTCTGGAAACTTAGATATAAGTCGACAATAGAGGAGAAAGTATTATCATTACAAGGAAAAGTAGTGTTGCTTATACTTCTCATTGATGGGAATGAGTGGATGAACGAAGCTTTGAAGAACCATAAGCTTAAGAAAAAGAAATTAAAAATGAAGTTTTAAACTAACTGTTCTCCTAGTCCTAATTGATATTAGCTTAAGCTCCAATCTTGTGACTTGTGGGGGTAAAATGCTTTCCATAAGCTGACCTAGTTCCCAACAAGATATCATGGCTAAAAGGTTCTCAGACAGCATCAGTGTCACTGTTGTTGCTATTGGTTGAAGACTTGAATTATCAGTTCCTTTGAGCATTAATGGCCAGGCAATTTTAGTAAACTATGAGATACATTTTTTTTGCCAATTATGATTAGATATTTCTGAATGATTTCGGAAATTGTATTTCATTAGTCTTGAATAGGATTGATATTTTGGTTATCCCCTCAAAATCTCCAACAGATTTGTGCCCAGAATCATACCTCAGGGTAGATTTGATGTCAATACCTTTTGGCTTTTTTACTTTGATCCGTAACTGCTTGTGGTTTTAAAGTTATATAATATATAAAACTTTCATTCTGACTTTTTGCTTCTAACTTAAATTTTGGTTCTTTGCTTATGAAGCCTGGATGTTCAAGTGAGCTCTCTGGAGTAGAAACTGCTGAAGCTCAACTTATTCAAATTAAGGTACATGATCTGTCGATCTTCTTTTAGTTTGAGCCTTGAGCTGAGGCTTCAGCATTGCTTTTGCGCTATAATCGTTGTTTCATATAGATATTAATCTTCACTCAATGAATTTTAGAAGGCATTAATATTATTATATTCCTGGGGAGTTTACATATTTATACTGAATTGAAAAATTAGGGATAATGTTTTTGAGTTTGAACATTTTATGCACAAGTCATTATCTTGTGAGATTTGTCTTGTTTACTTTTATTTGAAGTTCTAAAGTTATTGAAATTTTGTGGAATGTCCTGAAACTTTGCTTAAGATATTCTGGGTAGTGAAGTGCCGGACCTTTAAGATTTGATGTTATCCTTCTTTGATTGTTTCTCAATTCTTAATGCTTAATATTCAGTTTATTTATTATTATTATTTTTATGCTTGGATGTTGTATTATTGTTTTTTAGTTTGCTTAATAGAACTCCTGGTCCCTAAAAAAATAAATAAATAAAAACTCCTGGTGACAACTAGTGCATTTGATTTAGTGCCTATTTTAAATACAATTTGAGCTTAATTCTGAATCAGCTAAACCATCACATCTAAATATCTAATTCTGTTTTTCCTTTGGTGTAGATAACTAGTGCGGGATTGTGGTCACAGGATGAGTCTGAATCTAATGCAATAGCTGTTGGCAATAGGGAAGTTGCGAGAGATGAATTGGAAGTTGCAAATTTAGATGGGGATGGATTGGCGTTTTTGGTTGCTAAGTTTTGGTCAGGTGCTAGACAGGGCAAATTGGCACTGAAATTCTGGAAGACCGATGCCGAACTTCTTGAATACCAGGCAGATAGTGTTACCAGCAGTCAAAGCACTAAGCCAATTGTTGATGATTCAATTGGGAAAATTGATAAAGAGGAGGCGCGTAATGCTTTCCCTCTCACAGTGAAGGAGACATTTAGAGCAGCAATTATTCACTTTGGAAAAAAGTGGTACAGGCGCCTATCAATCGTTTCAGGACATGCAACACAAATAATTGGAAGTCTATGGGTGTGTAGATTGATATATATCTGACTCATAGTGCCAAATTAACGCATCTTATTAGTTTGCACATGATAATCCAAAATTTGCCCCCCAAAAATATCTTCTCTAACCTAATCTGCACAACTTGCTGGTTTGGATTTGTTTCATCCAAACAAAAGGTGTGCAAATGATATTTTTTTTACTCAAAAGTTGTAAACTCTATATTCAAACATAGCAGTAGTACATAGCTTAGTTTACTTTTTACATAGCTTATTTGACCATAGTTCAACTTCCTATAACTCTTATCTTTGCTAAATTTGGCTTTAAAGTGCAGAACATTGCAGGTATACATCTTAATCTTGATGTTCCAAAGTGGATGCATATACTTCATGTGGACAGGCTGAACTTATACGCAGGTATTAGAGTAACCTTTTTCTTCTGTGATCCATTATTTATCATTTTGTTGCAGACTTGTAGTATTTCAAACTGATGTAAAATGATTAGGGGATTCTCAAGAAAAAAAACTAAATCTTCTCTCTTAGAAAACAGAACAGTGTTATTTGTCCTAATTGATTGGGTATAAATGGTTAATCACACAAGTATGCATGCATGAAGTAGTATGCCCTGGCCTAAGAATAATCTAGTTTTTATTGATGCTCTATTTGATTTAAATATCAAGCTTTTACTCAACAAGATGACAAAGGATTTGAACTCTCAATTTCTTGGAACTCGACTGTAACTTTGTATCATTTCCACTCATTCCAGTTGTGAGCTTTTATAGTTTGTGAATCTATTAATTTCTTTAGGTTCTAATTTGACTTTGAAAATGTGGTGAATATAGAACTTCAAAGATTTGAAAATTGTGTGGATTTATGATTTCTCTGTTTTTGTTGTCCTAAATTGCAGTGTTTTTATATAATTGATAATCTATTTCAGTGCAATGGCTTGAGAAGAGAAGCAAAGCATTTGAACCAACTTATTTATACACAACAGAGAAGGTAATCTTCTACTTATGTTGCTTTTTCTTGCACTTACAGTATTTGAAACTTGACATTATCTTGTGTTTTTTTGAATATTATTCTGCAGGGATATTTCTTGCTACCTGAAGGCGCAAAGATACGGCATAACATACGCACCGTTAATATTAGCATATCAGCTCGGCATGCCTGCTTCGGTAACAGGTTAGATGTGCTGATATGACCTACATACTTTGGTTTAGTTGATTAGGAATTGGTCTAGAAATTGACAACTTTTTATCTTGTATTGAGGTATTGATATGGCCATTAGGGTTCTTTATATGATATTAGTTAAGGAATTCTAGTGTGTGGAAACTGTCTTAGCTACAAATTCATAGCAAGTTGATATATGTTAGACCACAACTAACAATGCCATGACGGCATGACAATTTTAGAAAGCATATTCTGAATGTTAGTGTCGTAGTGCCCTGTTCAACAATATCTCCTTGGAGTAAATAATAAAGGGGTGTGCTTTCTTGAGGACAAGTTGATGCTTAGTCCCTAGTCAATGTGAAATAATGTTTAGATTTTAGCAGGTTTCTTTATACTTCCCCCTTTTATATCTCTCTCTCTGTTGGATTAAGCGACATTTCTATCAATATTTTTAACAAGGTAAATACTATTGCAAATTAGCAATGATGCCAATGCCTGTTTAGGAAGCTAATATCCTGCCATTCTTCAAAGAGAAATAACAAGGTTTTAGCTATCTGTTATCCATTGTTTTTTAATTCTGAAGATAAGATTCTCACAATGATTTTCCAAACAGAATTTTAAAAAGTTTGCTAGAATCTATATTCTTTAGCTGTATGTTTAAACATATAGAACTTTTTCTTAATGTATTATAATTTTTTATTTCCAGGTGGCAGCAGCTTCTCATAAACCGTTTTGTTGGATATGATACTATTTGGATGAATAGTATATTGAATACTCCTGGTGAAGGTAGAATTATATATTTTGGTACACTATATTACATGTTTATATTAAACTTGCTTTCACTATCCGGTGCATGCAATGTCTTGCATGCACAGAATTGTGAGCATGAAAGTCTGTCTTAATGTTAGCTATTTTGTTAGTTGATACTCAGCAATACTTTTTCCTGCATTTTCGCCATGACTGTCGTCGATGTACTATCATGTCAGGAATTATGGTCTAGTTCACGGTCCTTTGTCAGTATGGTTATTCCGTTATCATGCAAAAGTTCATTTTCCATTATGCTACATTTTTATGAGTATCATTTCATTCAATCATATTACTCTGGAAAAAAAAATCTCCCTTTCTTCTTTGGAGGTAGCTAAATGAAGTTGATTAAAAATGTTCTTAATGAGTTCAAATGCAATGAGTAGACTTGGCAAAATCTCCTTAACCACTGGGGAGCCAGTCATGAACTTCAAGGCTTCACCAGTTTCTCTCGATCAATATATCCAATATTTAGAGCAAACTTTACCAATGCTTCAAAAACCTGACCAGAAGGTCAATCTGGTTTCGTCAGGAAGTACCGTTTCATTAGTATCGTTTTTATAGATAGACTGATTTTGACCAGTCCTCACCAGTTTTTTTCTTCAAAATGGTTTTTGAATCAAAGCTGATTGGCCTGTTGACCAGGTCCCAGGTGAAACAACCAAACCAGCTGGTCCGGTCCATTCTGTTAACATTGAACTATACATCATATCTACAACATATCCACTTTTATGAATTTCTCAAACACCTGCTTTTCAAGTTTTGAGTATTTGATATGATTTATCAGTTTATGGTATTGTGTTTAGGCGTGCTTGAAGTCAATCATAATATGCTTGGCTAATTGACTTAGTTCACTGTATTATCTTAGTGTCTAAAGCATATTTTGGAAATTAAACTGCAGGTTATCTTTATAACTATCAAACAAAGGAGTTCTATAATCTTAGCCATGCACATGATCCTCCAGAAGGTCCTGCAAGATTTGGAGGTTTGTTTACTGACGTATTGTAGATACATGAGCATGTTTTTTGATGTTTGTTGAAGGTTGTGCTTTTCTTCTGTTTACCATGCAGATTACCTTGTGATGAAGTGTGGTGTTCTTATGATGTCGCTGTTTGTTTTTTTCACAACCACAATGTCAGTGTCTTTTACCTTGAGAGAGACACAGACACGAATGCTAAAGTTCACAGGTAATCTTTATTTCATTGGCATATAAAGTATAGGAAGAATGTAGCATGGTGTATGTTTGTACACATAGTTGTTTTCCTTACTCCGTTGGCTGAATTTATAAGATTGTACCTTTTACCATAAAATGTAATGGGAGCTCTTTAGATGACTATGTTTGCCCAGGAATCAATATTTACTCTAATGGCAGCATATTCTGGGTCTGACTGTCTATGTCATTCATCCTTCTGCTTGTATTTCCCTCAGACATGAATGGTTGCTTTTGTTTCTCCTATTATTGCAGTGCAGCTTCAACATCATGCTCGACATAGACTTCCAACCTTTCAGTTGATCTTTGTGCACGTAATTGAATCTCTTGTCTTTGTACCGGTAAGCATACATCATTACTTCATTATATACAATATACCTAAAATAAAATAAAAGTTCATATTTGTTTTGAAAATTCTGATACCTTTTTGTATGACCATGATTTTTCCATTTTTCTGTAGAAGCTTTTGTGACATTGACCCTCTTTGTTAATAAAATTTTATCTTGGTTTTTGCAGATCATGATTGGCATCCTATTTTTCTTGTTTGAATTTTATGATGATCAGTTGTTGGCTTTCATGGTCTTAATTCTCGTCTGGATGTGTGAACTTTTCACCCTTATCAGGTCTCTATCGCTCTCTCTTACACCCAGACACAATATTAAATATTAATCATATCTAATAGGGTATGCTTATCTTCATGTTGTCACTTTCTCACCATCTGATTGCAAAATAGCACCCCATTCCATACCGAGCTTGATACCCATATGGGCTTCATTTTTTCAAAAATCCAATTACTTGTATATTTGAGTTTTACTATGCTGGAATAAGTAAAAATAATAGAAAAACTTACATATGTCATGTTTGTGTGTGTTGTGTGTTGATACGCATGTACCTGTTGCCATGTATCTGTGCACATTATGCCCTTACTAATGCAATTGTGTTTGTACTTAATTTGCAGTGTCCGGACGCCAATATCAATGAAATTCTTCCCTCGCTTCTTTTTGCTATATTTTCTGGTCTTTCACATTTATTTCTTTTCTTATCCTTATGGTATGACCTTACTTTTCAACTTTATCAATCTCTTAGCCGAATATCACTGTTAGCCTTTTAACATATTGTTCCAATCATTTTTTTTCTTCAGGGTTTTCGTATTTGGCTCTTTCTACAACTGCTGCATTCATGCAGCACCTCATTTTATACTTTTGGAACCGTTTTGAGGTAAAATCTATTCATCAGGTTTCCAAAGTCGTGCTCTATGCCTCTATTACATTATTGGCCTTTCTTGAGCTATCTCTACAGAACCTCTAGGCATAACAGCCTTGCATTTGCTTGTCGATTAGAGTCTTACAAAATTCATCTTTCTAGTTAATTTGGACGTAGTTTCATCAAGAATCTAGACAGTGATGATTTAAATAGTTATATGCCTCTGTGCATGGTTTAAATTTTATTGGCCAAATTTATATTTGACCACAAACTGGACACATGATAGTCGTTTCTGCTAAAAAATTAAAGTTTACAGAAGATGGAAATAGTCACCAGTAAGCAATTGTATGCGCGAAGGGTTATTTTATATACACTTGAAATCTGAAAATACTTAAATTTATACCGGGGTGATACAGTGCGAAATTCTGGTCTCATACCCTATATTGCACCAATGCATGCTAACATTCACATCAAGTCTAGGTATGAGGCACGTGCGTATGAAACTTGTTTCGCGTGATATGCCTAGCCGCGGGGATCACCTCCTCGCTCTCATACATCTCAACTATCCAAAGATAGCACAATTTTAGTATGAGCGTGGGATACCAAAGTTTCTTGTCCTTGGCAGCCCGTCTCATTTGTGCAAAAATTATATGACCCAATTGCATTCTTTGGGTCGTTAAGATGCAGTAGAGCATGAATAACCGATCACCGGGTATTTCAAACAAATTCCCACTAGGGAATAAACGAGTGTTTACAAACACAAACCACACCTTGGCCTCAAAGCATAGGTCCCATTTCCCGACTCTTTGGATCCCCTTACTATCAAGTGTGACCATATCAGACGGACCACACAAATTAGTACTCAACTCCTCTAAATTCCACTTGCCTCTATTATGGAGCGCATAGAACTCGCAGGCCTCGGGATCCATCTCTGGTCCTCTAAGTGCACGATTGAGCATTTGGGCTGAGACTTGAAAAGTCGTGCCACACATCATGACTAGGATTATGGGGCCTCTTCCTTGGCTATGTAGGAGGTTCTCATAAAACTCCCTAATTAACCCTGTCGAACTATAGCATAAGGGGAGCATTGCAAAATTGTATTTTTCGGTACTGTATAGCATCTATTATTGAGTTTCTGATCTCTTCTTTCTGTGCTATACACACTATATGATGTTTCAGGTGCCTGCTTTACAAAGGTTTATGCAAAACCGGCGGTCACAGCTTCAGCAACACCCAGATTTCCACATTACATCCTCAACCATCCTTGCGTCGACCTTACACATCACAAGACTAAACACAAGAAACCCCACTCCACCATTTAACACAGACGCAAACCCTGGGCATGGCCCGAGACCTGGAGCAGACGTGGGAACACAAGTGAGTGCAGCAGGCAACCCTCACCAGATTCCCAGACAAACTGACCTTGGGCAAGCGGAAACCGGGCCCAATCCGGGGGCTATGAACTCATTCAGTTCCATGCTGTTGTGGATATTAGGAGGAGCTTCCTCTGAAGGCTTAAACACATTTAGGTCAATGTTCAGGGACCATGTTAGAGAGCAAGAACAGGTTTTTGATGAATCCAGAGGTGGAGCCACTGTTGGAGCCAGTTAAGACCCTGGCTTCAGACTCAAGACTCTATCTTAAATCTTGTAAAGAAAATGACCCTCATTTCAAATCTTGTAAATAAAAAAAAGAAGTTATTTCGCTCTTTCAAGTGTTGAACTTAGAGTTGTCTATTCGTGCGTGAGTCGTGTACATGTTGTGCTAAAAGTTGATTGTGCGTTGTACAAACTAAAACGAACACAACCCATTTAGTAATCAATCACATGTACTTTACAACATTGCAATAAGTGTCTCAATATGAGTGGTCAGAAGAATTAAATTGCAGCTTTTTTCTTCTGGTAAGATCAGGAAATAAAAGACTAAACAAACACAAGCCTAGCACAAGTTGTGCAACTATATCAGCAGAGACCAACTCAGTCACACTAGCAGGGACAACCCGAAACAGGTAAATATCATGCTCCAGATTGAAACCCAAATTTGTCATAACATCAGCCACCTGGTTGCCCTCCCAGTAACAATGCGATACCCGAACCTGCCAATCACGCCGAAGCAAGTCCATAATATTGACGAGCAATTCCTCCGAGGACTACTCTACACTTCCACGACCATTCATTGCCTCTGCTACAAAGTTTCGAATCTACATTGACATCAATGGCACGCCAAGTCGCCAACCTTCTTCCCAAGCCAACTCCAAACCACATCGAAGGGCACTCAACTCTGCATTGTGATCGAGCAATAGCCCAAAGAACCCGAAAAACCCAGCAGCCACTTACCGGACCCATCCCTGATTAAATTGCAGTTTTGCTTGGCTCAACTCAGTGCGACCCGTTGTATTTGACAAAAATATACAAAGATATATACTATTTTTTAAAAGCAAAAAGTAATAATATATTAATTCAAATCGAACGATAACAAAGACGATATAGAACTGGGGGATTGGAAATTATTTTACCCAGACAAGTCTGACAAAAAAAAAAATCTAACTTATTCGTGGGCTACTCGATCGGTTCATAGAACAACCCGAAATTAAAAAAAAAAAAGTGATACTAATGAATTGAGCCATTATAGTTGAAACATTTTGAATAACCAAACCAAAAGCACTGAAATCCTCCCCATCAACCTGAATTATCAAGTTCAAGGCACTGGAATCCTCCACTCTAGCCTGAAGAGCACAAACAATCGACAACGATTGCACTTGAAGTTCAATGTGACCACGTGGATGACTTGCCAACAGTCTCTCGCAACCATCAAGTCTACCATTTGATTCGACAATAAACTCGAAGGCTGATCTGATGACTTTGGTTAAACCACCACCTTCCAAATTATTTTCTTCTTCTCTGCAACGACTACCTGTTGCCTAGCCAAACATCAATAAGAACCTTTTCGCGAATCAACACCGTTGTACAAACCTTAACAACCTCTAACTTGCTATCAAAGCACAACTCGCTATCTAAACGAGAGAAACCACAATTTGCTATATGCAAATTTAAGAGATCGCCGCCGCTTTGAGAATCAAAAGCAGTTGTAGCCAACCAAAAACCCTAGCCGACTCTCAAAACGGTAGAGAGTTCAAAAATATATAATATTAATATTGTTGGTGTGTAAATTTATAAATTTTCTAATTGCATTATTGAATACCAGATCCTCTGTTACTTCAAATTTTGATTGGTGTTGTATATAATGATATCAATTAAGAACTTTTAGAAGACCGTATGATTGAGAAAAAAATTATCAAGGCGAAATCGCGTTCATTATAAAAGTAAAGTCAATTCCAATGAAATGATCACATACAAGTAATTGGGGTAATTACTGATAGACTCTCTATGCTTAACATGTTTTTCAACTAGCACTCCTGAATTTTAAATGTGAACTTTGACATAATTTATGGTTTCAAAATATTGCACCGTCACTAAATTCGTTAGTTTGACATGAAAGAAAAAGACAATTTGACAAGACTAATCTTGACTAATGCTTTTTGGTGGTAGTTAGAATTCATAATGAATACTTGATTAAACACATGTCAAAATGCATAAATATTGTCTCTTTATTTTGGATTATTTGTTGCATGGACTTTTAGCTCTATTAACCAATTAAGATTTTGTTTGGTGTGCTCAAAAGTAGCTACAATTTATCCATTTCAAAGTTGAGTCTCAAATCTCCACTTGAAGAAAGAGACTATGGAAGCAACCAAGAAAATGGTCAAGGAAATCAAGAATGACCAAACCACCTTCTATTGACTACAGCTTGGCATCATCTACTCATGGACTTCTTGGTCTTAGGTTTGATAAAGGCCACTACTTTTTGCATTCTAGCTCTTGTGTGTTTTGTGTGTCTAACTACTTACTCATTTCACAATTTTCAATTTGTTTTATATCCAACTATATATATATATTGCTCTTATTAGTAAAATTAACCAATAAACTTTTATAACTGAAATTATCTTTAAATGTTTTAGTTTAAAAATATAATCATTGTTGTTTATTTACATTAAAGATTCAAATATACATTTTATAACTTGTTTTAAGATTCTAATACATTGGAGACTTTTAGTGTGAAGATAATTATAATCTTTTAGCATCTGCATTAGAAGGACTCAAATTGAGTATTTATTTGTTATTTATTTTTTTTTGGTTTTTCATATAAGTAAATGTCCTCGTCGAAATTAATTTTTTTCATTGATGGTACTCAAATTGAGTCTTAAATTGTCATATTGTATTTATTATATAATGGAGAAGTTAGTCTGTATAATTCGCAACATGATATCATACAACTGACCAATAAATTAAAAATATATAAGTCATCATTGATTGAAGGTTTTTTTAGAGAGATCATACCTCTTAAATATTTCTCTACATCAAAGATCCGAATATTTGTTGAGGACCTATTTACACACCCAATACAATAGAGATCTTCAGCTGGATGCTCTAATAATATGTATATTAATTGTGTCCTACAAAATAAAGTTGGTGTGTATTAATGGATATATATACAATGCTAATTAAGAGCTTATTCATTAAGCTTGAGCTTAGCTATAAGTCAATGAATCTGTAATTGACAGAGCTAAAGGACATGAAGATCTGGAAGCCTTTCCATGACAATCAAGCAGATTGGATCAATGTATTGTATTTAATTTGATCTCCCTCCCATTTGTCAAGATTTGATGTGTTATCAAATATATTAAAATCCCATTTTGTCAAATTTTTTATCATGAAAAGTAAGCAACTTTTGGCATATTATAGTTGTTGTTTAAGAATAAATCAAAAGAGCACTCAGTTGTATTTTTTGGCAATAATTTATGAATGGATTTTATTTAAAGTTTTGATTAATATTTAATTACTAGTTTTCTTTTCTCCAATTGAAAAACAACAGCAAAAACAAAACTCTATGAAATATTTCAATTCCATTTATGTCAAAAAAAATTTTTTTTGTAAAGATAAGTATTTGGACAACAGCCGAAACCTCATGAATCATGATCACTTACAAACATTTTTCCAAACTCTTAACTTTATTATGAAAGAATCTATTTATTCTGGTTTAAGAAGTCAAAACAGCTTTTTGTATGATAACATGGAGTGGTTATTGAGATAGTGGTTACAAGAAGTATTTTAAATACAAAAAAAGCTTGAAAGTTTTTCAGTTTGAAAATATGTCACAAATTATTTTAATTCAAGTTAAATCATTTTATTAAAGTAAAAGATTTAATTTGGTCCCGATTCAATTTGGTTCTTAAATTTTTTTAACTAAAAAAGTCCATGAACTTTGGTGTTTCATCTCAATTTGGTCCTAAACTTTGTTTTGACTCAAAATGATTCTTGAACTTTTCGCATAATGACTCAAAATGATCCATGTTCTAAAAGATTATATCAAAAGTTGAAGGATCAAATTGGATTAATATTTGAAACTTGAGGGACTATTTTAAGTCAAAACAAAATTTATGAACTAAATCCAAACAATAAAGTTCAATGATTATTTTTGGATAAAAATTTAGTGACTAAATTGTGTTAAAACATTAAAGTTCTTTAAACATAAAATGCTAGTTGAATTTGATATATTATAGGGTAAATTACACGTACCTATCCTTAACTATACCTCTTTTAACACTGGATACCCTCAACTTTTGAATTTGACTTTTGGATACCCTGAACTATACTAAACATCTTTCCGTCCAAAATTTCCGTTAAAGTTAACGGAATATTCCAATAATTGAG
>JAYMSZ010002276.1:0-12322 GCA_036897665.1 Pelargonium citronellum
ATTCCTCCTCGGAATCTTTTTCAATATATGGGTACCTTTTGCTGATAAAAAAAAAAAAAAAAACTACTGTCAATATATAATGTTTGTATTTAGTTGAAGTCTTGATGACATTTTCTCAATGCGTTTGCGTTTTGGATTAAAAAATAAAGTGATTGTTTTCCATAATTGTCGTGCAAAATTATTATAGTGGAGAATTTTCAAGAAAATTCTTACATGCAAAGTTGCTACATACATTAATAATAACATTGAAATAGTTATTGAATTTGAAACAAACATTATATGTTATCACATTAATTTATAGATAAAATATTTTGTAGTTGTTCGTATGTCAACGACTAAATTACACGAATTAAAAATAGAAGACTTAACCAGAGTGGTTAAGGTTTTCGTATCGTATGACTACATATGTTCTTGATTCTCATAGCGATTACAATCTCTTAGGTTTGTAGACAATAAATTGCGGTGTCTTTCGTTAAAACAACGAGTTTTTGCTTTGATTGCAAGTAAAGATGCTATTAGGATTTGTAAAGCAAATGTGTCTTAGAAGATGGTGGTTCGAATCAGATGTAAGACCCGGTGTAGGCACATGTGGTTGGTAGAGCCCTTCACGTGGTCGGCTTATGCTCATAGTGCAATCGTTTTCAATTGTTCGTGCTCTTTAAACAGAAGAACGTCCTATCTTTTAGTTGAGTTGGTCTTCTAAGAGAAATAATAAATTATTAATGTTTAATAAGCTATTTTTTAGTAATATTTTGGGCTAAAAATGTTGACGTAAGGAGAACATAGCATTTACTACTAAGATTAATCTTCTCATATACGGGTCCTTTTTTCTTTTTGTTAATTACAAATGTACAACTCAATCTTTTAATGCAATTGCTCAGCATTGTCTTGGCTTGGCTATATAATAAGGTAGTAATAAATTGAAGAGCAGCATCATAATTCAATCATCATCATAAATACCAAACAAATGAAGGATGCAGACTGATTCATAAATGGTTGAAGACTTGAATCTGAATTATGAGAAAAAGAAAAATCTATTAACAGAGCTCTAAAATAATTGAATTGAAACAATAATAATCATAAAATAAGAATGTGGACCCTAGAAAAATCTGAAAATAGTATATTGGATATGATTTGATTTGATCCATCCAGACCACAAGGCATTGCCATTGCACATTTCATGCGTGAATGGTATAAATATTGTGGAGCAGTTGAATTTTAAAATTGCTAAATTCGATAAATGCATGGTCATTTCCTTTTCAGGTTGTTGCTGTTGGTGCAGGCCCATAAGGGACCCACCGAGTATCCAATGGGCTTCTTATTGGTGGGCTGGGCCTGTCACCATCTTCTATGTAATGCCAAACACCCAATACACTGTTTCTTTGATTTTGCATTGTTTTGAGGAGACACTGCTCTCTGTACATTGTGTACAACACCAAGAAGCTACTCAACCTCTGCTTGACCCAACATACCTTGATATGTTAAACTCTTGTTGTGATGCGCTACCCATGTCTATGTGACAAGCGTGTACGTCCCTAACACTTGACCTATGCCGTAGCAGGCTATTGCCGACTCTTGAGCGAGTTGTCAATTAGGGCAAATGAACCATCTTTGTGTGCGCATAAGTGTTAGTTTTTCTTGATAGTGGCGTGGACGTGATGCATCGATTGTGAAGAGTTAGCTATAAGTATTATGTCAGGTGTTCCTTGGGTTTGTTTGTTTTTTTGTTTTTTTTCTCTTTTGGTTTTGTTTGTGTGAGTGTTTTAGTCTGGTGTAGTTGTTTATGTAATTATGTTGTATGTTGTTAACGTAAGATGTCTTCATCTGATCAAGATCAATTTTGTATATAAACAAAAGTTATTTCCCAAATAATCCCAACCAACTAGATAATTAAGTTGACGAGAACATGATATTTAGACCCTTCAAGCATTTAAGAGCAATTGTTTTCAAATGTACCTCATTCACACGGGAGAAGATTGGAAAATTTTCACAAAAATGAGCTCTAATTATAAATCATTACAGTTTACCTGTAAAACATGTCTCTACCCTAGTAAGAAACAACCTAAAATTGTTTAAATACCAAAGCGAGCATTCAAAATGTTTGGTCACATGTTTTTATGTGTGACTGTGCTAACATGTTTATTTTATATTTTGTGGATCATAGTGGTCCAGTAAAAGTACAATGTGTATATTGGGCCTCTTTGAAATTGGGCTAGTTTAGCTTCTCTACATACAACCCATTGGGCTTAAATTGGCATAGAACTTTGAAATGGGCCTTCAATTTATGATTCACACATTTTCTGAGATATAATATTAGAAGGATTCCGGCACGTGTGGACTCATCGTGCAAGTTCAACCATCAGATCACATCACATAGAGACAGAGTAGAGAGAGAGAAGAGAAGAAGAAGAAGAGGGAGAGAAGCGAGATCCAGAACACGATGTCGAGTTCAGCAATGGTGGGATATTCGAGCTCTTGGTCACGCTCTCTCGTGCAGATTTCTCCCTACACCTTCTCCGCCATCGGCATCGCCATCTCTATCGGCGTCTCTGTCCTCGGCGCCGCCTGGTACCCTCTCTCACATCCATAGTGCATCTTTTTCATGTTTCGATGTTTGCTTTGTGAAATTCATTCTCGGTTTTCTTCGCTTTTAGGGGGATTTACATCACCGGAAGCAGTTTGATCGGCGCTGCGATTAAGGCTCCGCGTATCACTTCGAAGAATCTTATTAGGTGATTGAATTGATTTCTGTTTTTTTTTTGTTGATTTGCTTTTTTATGTGTGTGATCTGTACTTTGTTAATTTCTTAATTTGATGGCTGGTAGTGCTATAAGTTTAGTTGATATTTGTTGATTTTCTCTGAGAGGTAAAGCTAAACCAACTCATGGTTGCAGTTCAATTTTCAAGGAGATGTAGTTGTAGTTTCGTGTAGATGCAATCATCAAGTTCTTATTTCTGGCTAGACATGAATATATTAGTACATCAAACTATAAATAGTATAGATTATTATGATAATATAGATCATAGAGTGTGCACATCAAAACTAATTTATGTACGGTCGTGTGGATAAGTTCAGCAGGTCTTAAATTTTAAAATGGTTATGTTACGTGTGAGCGTAAAGAGCATGACTTTCTGCATCCACTTCTTTGGATGGCTAACATCCCAAGTTTCATTAAACTTTGAATCTTTCATGTTTATGTGGAAGCTCAACAGCTAGCATCACCTTGAAGGGTTTAAAATTGATTGAGTTTACATGTATGGTTAGACATCATTTTGACATGTATGTCTCTCACATGACCAATTTTTCTTGATCAATTCTCTTTTCTTAAACTTTAGTTTCTAAATATTTCATGTGCATCCCTAACTATCATTTAGAAAGTGTGTTAGTAGTAATTACTTGCTTGATCAACAAATATGATACTTGGGTGATGTTATTTTGTTGCTGAATGAGAAGTGTTGATTTCAATGAAATGAAACTAAAAGGCTAGTTGATAGTGAATTTTTAAACTGCTTATATATAGAAAAAGTGATCGAGAAGCTTCACTTGAAGAACCAGCCAGCCTATCCCAGTCCAGTCATATCTTACCCTTTGATTTAAATTGGTTTCGGTGCGACACAGATTATGATCATGACTATTAAATTTATATGTCCCCCCCCCCTCTTTAAAAATATTGAGTTGTAAAGTGGTACTATTATATGATTTTCATTATAACATTTTTTTTGGTCAATAGAGTTGGAAATATGAAGTTGCATATCTTCAATGTTATTACTACTTATTAGATTATGATTGCTGGTGCCATTATATAATACTTTAGTCATGCTAATATAAATATATACAAAAACATATTAAATTAATAAATTCTTTGTATTTTCTATTTAAAAGTGTGCTTCACTTCGATGAAGCCTGTGCTTTGCGCTTAAGCCTCAGAACACCTTTGTGCCTCAAGTCTTTCAGCTTTTAAAACATTAATAAATCTGATCCGACCTGAATATTGGTTGGATCGGTTTTTATGTCAAATTGGATTCGGATTCCTGTGGGTTCATATCCAAATTGTCAGCTCTACTACAGTCCATATAAAAATAAAACAAAGAAATTGGTAGAAGTTTCTGGATTAGGCAAAGAAGAAATAAATAGAAAGATCATAGAATGATGGTTTCTTTAGTTGTTGATGGATGGCGAGCTTAAAGTCCTGGTGTTTAGTCTGTATTGCTGTTAAGACTAATGTTACAAATCCTATGAAATTTGTCTGTAACAAAAGTTCTTCTGCTGGTACCGAATTCATTATATACCAGAGAAGGGAAGGTAGGAAGCAGTAAATGTGACATCATACATGAAAGTATTTATTCTTAGCATATCTTGAATGTTAATCTGGCACATTAACTTCTATTAACATTATCAATATCTGTTTTTCTACTTGTGATCCTAACTTAAGCTTGTGCTATCTCAGTGTCATCTTTTGTGAAGCTGTTGCCATATATGGAGTCATTGTAGCAATCATCCTACAAACGAAGTTAGAAAGTGTTCCTTCATCCCAGATATATGCAGCTGAATCTCTTAGAGCGGGATATGCAATTTTTGCTTCTGGAATTATTGTGGGCTTTGCAAACCTTGTCTGCGGGTTAGTCACTCGATCCATTAGTAATAAGTTTTTCTAGTAGATTCAACTTTCAGTTATTGAACGTGGGAATGCTAAATAGTTCAATTGATTTGATTAACTGTTGTGGAAGTGGCATGCTTCTCTGGTGAATTCGTGATGGGTCCTAAAATAGCTGAGCAACTAATATGTACTAGTTAGAAAACACTACACTATGAACATAACACCTTCTTGTCCTCCCCCCATATAGCTTCTAATTTCTTTATTTTTCACAATAGGTTGTGTGTTGGAATAATTGGAAGCAGCTGCGCGCTTTCGGATGCCCAAAACTCGTCACTTTTTGTGAAGATTCTTGTGATTGAGATCTTTGGTAGTGCATTAGGGTTATTTGGAGTAATTGTTGGAATTATCATGTCGGCCCAAGCAACATGGCCTGGTAAAGCAGTGTGATTCACCGTAATCACGATTTGTTAATTATTGTTGACATAAAATGAACTTTGTATTCTATTCTATTCTATTCCTTAATTTGTAGTTTCCATGATGTATGGAAATGTAATAATCTTGCATAGTATGCATTGTAATTACATGCCAATTGAGATCCAGAGTAGGTCAGTGGTGGATCTTGCATAATATTACTTTTGCTGGAGTGTTTTGGTATTCTTGAATTCTTCTCACCCAAAAATCCAAAATATTGGGAGCTTATGGTAGAGTGTTCATATTTCTTCTCTCTCTTCTGTTTTCTCTTTCATGTCTCAGTTTTGATATGAATGAAACATGAGGAGATAATCTTTCAATGGTTTATAGATATGAAGGTCGAACCGCTTAGGTTTCAAGGCTAATTGTATCATTTATTGTAAATGGCTCAACTTTTTGTTTCTAGAACACACGCACACTAGAATACTACTTGGAGCAGTGGATGCTTCTGAGCTCCTCCTTACTCCACGATGCTTGAGCTGTAAGAGGAGATCCTAAAACTCGCATTTTGGAAGTAAAGATCCAAGATTATAAGCAACCCATAACACATCACCACGTGACAAGCTTTAATTTGTAGGTATAAATTTCGCTCTTTTAAGGAAAAATGTGATCACAATTCAAGTCGATAGTACTTTCAACTAGCTTCTCTCTTAGCCCTCTGTGATATCACAATTTAAAGTCTATGCCTTATGTGTTGATAAATTCTTGCCTACATCAAAAGGTGTGTGGTCCGTATGCTTTTAAAGTCTATGCCTTATGCTTTTAAAGGGTTTAATCTCCCATCAACTTCAGTTTAAATTATTACTTTCACTTGAAGTAACCTCCACACTTTTGTTAATAAAGAAGAAACTTCCATCTTTTTGCTTAGGTGAAAGTGCATTGAGAAACCTGTTTTTCAAACAAGCAGAACCAAGTAGATATAGGTACAAAACAATTGATACAAGACAGAGTGATTTACTAAATTAATTAATGAAGCAAAGGAATGAGTTACACAAATTAATACAACAACAAACACTATAGTTGTCTAAAAAGTTTACTTCATTTGTGTTGATGAGTTGGAGATTGAAAGGCATGAGCCACAGCAGCAACAGCATTAGCCACCACACCACCTGTTTTGCCAGATTCATCAGCAGCGGTCACATGAACGATCTCCACCTTCTCCTTGGTAGCCTCCTCTTGTCCTGCTGATTTTCGATAGTCAACTGTCTCAACTTTGGTCTCTATCTCACCTTGCTCCTTTATCATCTCCTCATTTCCCTACACAATACAACCACATATAAGAAGAAGAAAAACATGAAACTAACAGCTCGCTGATCGAGCTTACAAAAAGAAAAAGAGAAAATCATAAAAATGAAGTGTGTTGATGAGTAGATACTTTTGAAGCGTCCATGTTGAAGAAGGCAAATAAAGCAGCAGATACTATAAATGATGGTTGAAGGTAGGAAAGAGGAGTTGCAGAGGTATTATATATATATAGAGAGAGAGAGAGAGAAAGAGAGTTGAGTGAATGAGTAGAACGTAGGAGGGACGGACACGTTGTGTATGTGGTGGCTCATTGTGGTTGGTGTAGAAGACAAGAACCAATTGTAGACGTATGTAAATTGTAATGTGAGTCGACAGGCACAAACCCAGATGGGGTCTCACACCCACCAAGGAGTATGATGACCGACATCTCTATATACATTCCAAAGCTTATCAACCTACTGCTCTCTTTGCAGCCACACAATCTGTACACCTACACACCCGCTATATGTTCAAAATACAATAAAAAAATGAATTTTTACTATAATTGTTTTTGAAAGGATAAATTATTATTTTTAATTATAATTACAAAACTCACGGACAGTAGTGTGCAAAATAAATCTGATATATGTATATAAGATCCGCAATCATCGGGATATATCTATTTGGATAGTTTATATTTGGGTTAAATGTTACTAGGTTTTTTTGAACTTATTTCTATTTTAGATTTGACCCCTATTTAGTGTTTTCACTTATTTTTATTCTTGGATTTGTAATTTTTAAAATTTAAGTCATGTTTACCTGTAATCACAGGTTACATATGTACCTGTCACCTCCCCTGCCACCTCATTCACTGTGCCACGTCAGCCATGTCCTTACCTTGGTGTCTTTAGAGGCCAACAAAACAAAAAGAGGTAATTACAGTAAATCACCTTTTGTTTATGATCAAAACACATTACCACCCTATGTTTTAAATGTCGACAACTAACTACCTTATTTTTTTTATTAATAGTGTGATCTGTTAAATCTAACAAAAAATCACCAACTTCGTCAATTTTATGGGCCAAATGACCATTTTGCCCTCAATTTCACTTTAAATTTTCAAATGAATGCCATTGAAACCAGAAAATTAAAAAAATGGGAAAATAAAGCAAAAATCATAACTTTTACCAAAAAATCTCCGTTTTGATTGATTCTTGTCTTGATTTCATATATTTTTTCAATAGGAACGTGATTATGGATTTAAAACTTGAAAAAATACATTTTTCCTGAAAGAAAAATGAAGCATTTACAATCTGATTTGTTAAAAAAATCTGGGAAATTAGTTTAAAATGAAGAAAAAATTCATAATTTTGTATCATGAGCTTCGATTTGAGTGGTTTTTGACAAGATTTCAAGTATTTTTATCAAAAGAAGCAAGGATATGAGTTTAATTTTGAAAAATAATGAAATTTTATGGTTTAAAAATGATGATTTACAATCCAGATTTAAAAACATGAAAAAAAATAAAAATCGTAATTTTGTCATTTCTTGTCCATTTTTTTTTTGTAAATTTTTAGTTGATCTCAAGTAATTTTTCGATAGTAATAGAATGATGTCTTTATTTTACAAGCGCTTTGTGGTTCGATTTGATATTTTATTTTTCCGGCGACACTCCAACGACTTTCCGGTGAATGAAAAAGTAAGACATTGAGGGTATTTTTGGTATTAAAAAATATTTCATCAGCATGTGACTAACACATGTTAATGAAAATAGAATATTCCATTAGATTTAACGTTTTACATTTTTAGTAAAAAGATAAGTTAGTTAGTTATCGACTTTTAAAACATTTGGTGGTCATGTGTTTTTGGTTCTAAACAGAGGAGGATTTACTGTAATTACCCCTTTTTGAAAAAGTGAGATTGGAAGTTGGGCCGAAGTCTTAACACTTGAAATGGCTGAGAGATTGGATCATCTCAGCGACTATCATTTTAGCAACGAATTCATGCTGCTGACCGTCAGCGACTGTCATTTTAGTGACAGATTCCATTCTGTCGCTAATCAGCATCTGTGATGGAATTTAGCCCATCAACGACCCGAGCCAAATTCTTGTAGTGACCTGAACAGCCCGTGGATGGCGAGATCTCGATTTTAATGGAATTTACTTTGTTGTTGCTTGAGAAGGAGGATAGGGATTGAACTTTACTTTCCTGAATGAACACAATACTCGATTTTACCTCAGAATGAGGAACCGAAGCCGGTCCCTCTTGTGCTGCGCCGAGGCTTCCCGGATGTTCCAAGCACATCTCGAGAAGTCGACGCGGTACACAATTAGTGAAGAGAGAAGCCGGCCTCAATGAGTCGAAGGGTGCCTCTCAATTACCTCAGTGTCTAATCCTTGCGCTTTTGCGCCTAAAGTATTGCAAAAGTACCAAAGTGTCATTGCCGATTCCGTCGGGGAGGATGGACATTTTGTACGTTTGTGCACTGGCGTGGCTGGTTTGGTCAAGACCAATCTAGTGATACGAGAAGTAAATTTGATCTTCTTTTATTGTCTCGTGATTTTACATTCACCTAGAAGTGAATTTTAATATAAAGCGGTAGTTTCAACTTAAAACGGTTTCTTTATTGTAAATTGTTTGGTTGCACAAATTTGATATTACCATTATTCAGTTTTTTTTTAATAAGCAACGGCCTAAGTGTTCAGGAAAGAAACAATACCTCTTACCCTTAGTCTAGGACTTTCGGCACCTTACCGTATCAAAGTGGTCTCCTACACACTACCACCAAGAATGTGTTGAGTGTGAATCAATCCTGAGATCTCATCTCACTCACACAGCTAGAATAACCAACTGCGTCACTCTTAATGGTTCATTGTTCAGTTATGGAACATTAAAAGTAGGAAATTCATAATATATGATGTATTTGTTTTAAATATGTTTGTTTGTTTTGTACAAGTGTTTTCTATTTTTATTTTTATCAACAATAGATACTTTATTCCGGTAAAAACCAATTACATGAGAATTTCTAGAAATTATTTTGAAAGATACGCAAAAGATATCCTTGAAAATATAATAGGATATGAGCAGATCTTTTGTCATGTATATATTGCAGGACACATCCAGTGTAATACCATCCATATGGTTATTTTATTAATTTATTATTCTCCAAGAAGCTAGCTGTATTTTACCATATTTATCTATACATTAAGCTACACAACAAGAGTAACTCTCTTATATTAATTTAAAATTTCATTTTTTTAACCGTGGACAAAAAAGTTCGAACTCGAGACCTTAAAAATAATCTAAAGCGCTTACCCCAATAAGCCTTGATATGAAGCTAGTTGTTAAGTAAACTATGTTTTTATATAATATTATATCGGAGGTTAAGTCGTTGGAACTGGTTTGTCATATGAATATAAGATCTCATATATAAACCAGATTCAATGTATATAGAATCTATTTGCCTTAATTAATACAAATTTCCTATAAATATATGAAAAATACTAAATGCTTTAATTTTTGTACAAAGTGACATGACAATATATGTACAACACACACATATTATTGTATTTAAAATAAAAATTTAACGAATAATAATTTGACATATATGATTATCTCAAGTCCTATATTAATGAAATAATTGAATTGTTATGTCTTATTAATTGTCTCTTGTCAAGTTCTCAACTTATATTAAAAACGCAATAATTTTAATTTTAAAATATCTAATATGTTGTATTTTCCTGAAATTTCAAATAAAATTTAGTAAACGATCGAATGCTACCTACGACGACATGTGCCATGACTTCCTAGAAGACAGTATCAGATCACTCTCATTTTGTTTCTTGTTCTTGACTTTCTTTCTTGAGTCCTCATGCTTTATTAATAACGCACAAAGTTACTTTGATCAAGTTGGCTATGATCAGTTTTGAGATAATGTGTGAACCTTGTGAGCTCTCTCTTCTTCTGCTTCCCTTATGTCATTGCAAAACTCTTAAAAACAATTTCTAATTGAGGCCTATTAATTTGCATACAAAATCTGATGCAAAACTTCTATTTAAACATTGCAGTGAATGTTATTACAATTACTTTTAGTTGATGAGTACTGGTTACATGTAACTAATGAAAATTGAAGGGCTATAGAGTTAGATGCAATAAAAACGCCTCTAATTGTTAAACTTGATGATTTTAATACTATACGAAAAGAAAATTTGAAATTCTAAATTTTGAACCGGAGTTGCAAGACCCATGTAATAGAAAATAGTAAATATAAGTTTAAGAATATAAAATTCAAACACTAATGTACTTATTTGAAAACTTGACAAGACACAATACAAATAACATAGCATTGCATATGTATCACCACTGGTACAATCCTTGCTCTTATTACAATTTCCAGCGTCTCATACATGTGAACAAGAGAGCAAGCATGAGACTCGAATTACTGCACACTTGAAAATTTTAAAATTTAAACCCAGAATCGTGCATCTTTTCTTCAAAGATACGATCCAGTTTTTTTGCCATCTCAGGTGTTAGATCTTTTGTCCAATCTCCAACCTTACCTTTTCGAAAATATGCCTCCTTAGAGAATCCCAACCCTACCTTTCCGGTTTTGTTCACTTTCAAGTTGCTCAATGTGTCAAAACTACATAACTTGGAGATTTCATTTGGCGTACCTTTAGCCTCTTCTTCTGGAGAAAATGGACAATTCAAGAATTCGGCAAGCCTTCTCAGCTGAGCTGTAGGTTGTTCTTTAACCTCCTCGTACTTCAGAAACAACACCTTGTGAGGATTTTTCAAACTCTCATTCCAATAACCCAATACATGATCCCAAAAAGAACCATACGTGTTCACGCCATTACAAAAGCTATCAAACACGTCTTCGAGCTTGATGGCGTCCCATTCTTTAGGTCTCACCTTCTCAACGAAACGCCAAAGCGAAACAAGCGTATCCTTTGGGTTTCGACACATGTACATAATCTTGCACGACGAGTCCTTGATGGATGTTGGCAGCATTTGGAATGGCATGTGGGTCGCAAAGAGCCTCGGGGATGGGAAGATGGATAGATCGGGAAGCTCCCTCTCGCGATATAGTCCAACCTCCAAGATTGGCACAAGATCCTGAGGATTGGTTGTGAGTAATGGATGGTGATCTTGATCAAGAAAGCGAGACCTATTCAGCAAAGCAAACGCCATAGCCATCAACCAAGTGGTGCCTGCTTTTGGGCTGGTGGCCAAAATGGTGTCTGTATCTTGAGCTTTGAAGTGCTTTTGGGTTGCAAGAACACCTTGGATGAAGCTAGCTTCAAACCAAAAACCATCGTATCGATAGATATGATTACCATGCAAGCCTTTTTCTCTAGGAAGGGTTGAGAGTAAGTCTCGGCAATCGTTGGTTAGGTCATTTTCTTGCGTGAGTAGGTTCAATGAAGTGATTGGGGTTGTCATGGTGTAGCTATCTTGATCACATTGTCAAGTGTATGTACATATATATAGAGAGAGAGAGTTCAACTTAATTGGTTCATGTGGTATTCGAGTTGGAGTTCTTGAACTACACAATGTGAAATCAGTGCTCAACCACTCGATCCTATTAAATAACTAGTTTTGTTCCCAACTCGGATTTTTATTAATATAGTGCACTAAATAATTTAATAATTTATTAATGTTGACTAATCATTATGATAAAAATGTTATCGTTCTATGAAGAAAAAAATTATTACAAACCGTTTCCATCGGTTTGGTGAATAAATTTTTTTAACTAAATTTGAACTACCGAACATTACGGGTTGTATGTCCATTACTCAAAATACTATTTAAAATGGGTTAGACCCTTGCTGAAATTAATGAAAATATAAAGCAATTATTTATAGAGTTAGTATTCACTTTATTTTTCATATCTAACCGATGTGGGACAAAAAAAAATTAAATTGATTTATTGGAATAAAAAATATTTAAATAATGATGTAAATCAAAATTTAAATTTAAATTTGATTTTATTAGTAGTGGGTCTCATTGACACATGTTTTTCAATT